>JAQLOL010000008.1:22299777-22318728 GCA_029783665.1 Naso thynnoides
AAGACATACTGAGACTCTCCATGCCTTTCTCATAACATTTTAATTGTTGCAATTCTTTCAGATAGTGTGGGTAAGTTGATCCAGTGGTTTAAGTCCTCTTGTATTGATTTGGGTAATGGCACGAAATTTAGATGGAATAGCTCTGACTGTCTGGAAGATATATTGATGCCTAAGTATTTGATATTGCCTGTAGGGAGGTGGTAAGTTGAAGCCAGGCTGCTACATCCCTTTCATCCATACTGAGTGGTAAAATGAGGGATGTAGACCAGTTTACAGAGTAGCTGGAGAATTCTGAAAAGTGTTTTAGGATTGTGAAAGATTCTTGTAAGGATGATTGAGGGTTCTATAGGAGTAATAACACATCATCCACATAAAGAACACACGTGTTCTGTTGTACATGTCTGAATACCTTTAATCTTGTTATTTTGTCTTATTGCAGCTGGTTGGTTTGATAAGAAAGCAAAGAGGCATGGAGAGAGTGGACATCCTTGCCTGGTCCCATTGAGCAAAGTGAAATTATGTGAGCTCATCCTGTTTGTGATGACTGTGGCCATTGGTGATTTGTAAAGTGCCCTAATCCAATTAAAAATGACTCTTCAAACCCATTTTTTTGTAATGTTGTGAATAGACATTTCCAATTAACCTTGTCAAATGCTTTCTCTGCATCGACTGATAGAATTATGGTGTTGAGTTTTAGATCATTTGAAAACTGCATTAAGTTGAAAAATTTTGCGAGTGTTGGTGGATGGCTGCGTTCCTTTAAAGAACCCTGATCTGGATGTAAGAGAAACAGGGTTATTTTTTCAGTTCTGGATGCTAAGGCTTTACTTATTATGTTTATGTATGTATTTATGAGAGACACTGGATGGTAATTAGTCAGAAGGACAGGGTTTTTATTTGTTTTAAGATGTAGGGTAATCATTGCTGTGTTCATAGCTGGAGGTATTTTGGAAGTTGTTGCAATTTCTGATAACATTCTTATAAATAAAGTGGAGATGGTTGTCCAGAAATGTTGGTAGAATGCAGCAGGGAAGCCATCTGGTCCAGGTACTTTGTTGTTGGGTATATTGTTAAGTGCTATGTAGATTTCTTCTGGGGATATACATGTAGGTTTGTACAGATAATTTACTTGCTCTTGTATGAGTTGTGGTAGATTTACAGTGTTGAGGAATTTATGGGTCTCATCGATATTTGTATTATTATCTGATGTGTACAGAATTTGATGGAAGTTTCTGAATACATTGTTAATATCTTTTGGATTGTGGAGAGGCTTCCCTGTTGAGTCCTTTATAACTGTAATGGCTGTTTTATCTTTGTTTTGTTTATTAAGATTTGCCAGGTATTTACTTGATTTGTTATAATAAAAATTTATTGAGTCTGAGTCTTTCTATCATAAACTGTTTTTTTTTTAATTTATAAGGTCATTCAGTTCCAGTTCATTTTTCCTTAATTCACAATGTCCCTTGCCTGAAGGTTTAGTGGCATAAGTGTTATCCAATTCCTTTGTTTTTTCCTCCAATTTGTGTTCTAATTCTTTATCTCACTTGCTTTTATACGATGAATATGAGATTATCTTGACCCTTAATACAGCTTTGGCAGTTTCCCAGAGAAGTTTTGGGAGGTGTGTTCGGAGAGCCATTTATTTCCCTAATGGAAAAAATGACTTTAAATACTCTTAAAGTCTAGGTCCTTTAGCTGAGATATGCCAAGTCTCCACGTGGTGTTTTTTTTTTTCGGTATTAATTTTCTGTTGAGTTTAAACAAGACTGCTGCATGATCACTGATTGTACTTGAATGAATTTGTGTTTCCATGATATCTGAGTGGAGAGAATTGCTAGTGAGGAAGAAACCGTTTCTGGAGGATGAATGATAGACCTGGGAAAAATGGAAATATTCTCTGTCTGTGAGATGGTTTAACCTCCAATTATCACCAAGACTGTTGTCTTCCATGTATTGTTTTAAAACTGTTGTGGATTGCCATTGTCTGATATTACCTGCAGTACTCGATCTGTCTATTGATGGGTCCAGCACGGAGTTAAAATCACTCCTATTATTAATTCAGAGCTGGTGAGGTTATTGAGTGAAGAAAACAATTTATGGAAAAAGAATGGATCATCTTTATTTGGGCAATATAAATTTGTAATTATGAATGTATTATTATGAACAGAAATATTAATAATGATGAATCGTCCTTCTGAGTCTGAGATTGTGGTGTACTGTGTGAATTGAATTTTATTTTTGATCATGATAGCAACTCCTCTTTGTCTTGAATTGTAATTTGACAGGGGGGAATTGAGATTATTTCAAAACCATGCTTCTTGTATCTGTTAAATGGGTTTCTCGTTACATATATCCACTTGCGTTCGGGTCAGATGATGAGTAACTTTCAGGTTTTTTTTGCCTGATTTCCAATACCACAAATGTTCCAGCTTACAAATTTAATCGAACCGATGATTAGTTATGGTTATTCTGTGTAATTTGTATATGGATAGTGGTGTGTGTGTGTGTGTGTGTGGCTGGGTGAAACATAACACATATAACACATAGCACGGAAATATGAAGCAACAGTGGCATATGAGACTTTAGTGTGCTTAATTAAATTATTATTAATTTCTCTCTTTTTTTAAATTGAGCTGTGTAACTGTGTAGTTCAATTAGACATTTAGTACAGCCAAGGTGTTATTTCTTTATCATGGAAGAGTTATCTGTCACAGCTCTACACATCTTAAAACCATCAAAATTTTACTACAAGCTCTATTTGATAAAGGATTGTTTAGTTTTTTTCTGATGTGTAGAGTTAGACTAAAAGTTACATTTTTCCAAAAGTTCGTAAAACGCATTACAATTCACTGACCTGGGAATTACTGTTACACAATCCTCTAATTACTTATGTGCTCGCAATTTCTAACCTGTATTAGAACGTACAAAACTAGATCTTGTTAACTGGGCATCATGACCAATTTCTTTAGCGGGCAAGATTAACACAATCTGTAGTGCTAACTTATTTTTTGTATTTATTTCAAACAATCCCTTACATTTTACCTTCAACATTTTTATTCAATATTGCCCGACCTGGGCCCTCTTGGAGACCATTTCTGATTCCGGGGTTTTTCCTATATAATTACTGCCCTTTCCGCTATCCTGGGGAACTCTTTAACAGGTCAACAAGTTGGTGATAAAAGGCTCTCTTGGAATTTGGCCTCAGTGACGTAAATACTTCCTATGGTACAGCCTGATGTTATATGCCTCGTACACATTATCTTTCTCCTCCTTCCCAGATTGAAGAAACGATTCATGTTATGGTATAAAAATGGTTTGATCTTCTTTAGTGATCTATTTTTAGATGGTGCCTTTGCCTCTTTTGAAATGCTCTAGTGGAGCCATAATACACCTAAGACACAATTCTTTAGATATCTCCATGCCCATAGCTTTTGCCAACAAACGCTATCCATTGCCAGTCTTGCTAACTAAGAGCGAAATAGACACCACTTTACATAAGGATCCAGCTACAAAGGGAAATAGTTCAACAACATACAAGATTATCCAAGCTAATAGTTAGCTTTTCCTGGATAAAACTAAAACCACTTGAGACCAGGATCTAAACGTTGAACTCACAGAGGAGATATGGGTACATTCTCTACAGCATATTCACACCACTTCCCTTTGTCTCAGACATTGCCTTATACAGTTTTTTTTTTCAATTTTGCACTATCTACATTTCATCAGGGAACAACTGTTTAAATTTTATCCTTGCGTGGATCCTACCTGCATTCGATGTCACCTGAACCTAGCCACAACCTGGAATATGTTTTGGGAATGTCCGACTATGTCTGCATTCCTGGGTCAAATCTTTAAAGCTCTTTCTCATATTTGCCACAGAAAATTTGACTTGACCCAGTGACACCTCAGGCTAACTTGTAGCATGTGCCTCTCTTCAGGCCCGCAAACCTGTTCTTTGCAATTGGAAGTCTGACAACTCCCCATCATTTACTGGTTGGATCGAGGGGGTATTGTCTCTACATCCTTTAGGAAAACTCAAATATAACAGAATTAAGCCTGGTCAGAAATTTATAAATACAATCTACTTTACAGATTTCATTTTCATTTTATTTTTCCCATGGATGTTACATCTGTGTCCTTTCAGCATACCACTGTTTCATTCCAGGTGCTTGGATGAGGTGTAGTGTTCTTCATGTTGCAGTATTTATGAGCCCGTCTAAATGTTTTTAATGACAATATGGAAGGATGTCTGTCTGTCTCTCTGTACCAAAATTCTAATGTGTGTTGTATAGATGTATGAATAGACCTATCCTGGAGGAAGGACCACTACGTGACCGGGAGTCAAGAATAAAAGGTGTAGTAGATCGAGAGGATGACCAGGAAAAGGACAGTAGGATGGAACCTCTTAGGACGATAATTACATGAGCTTGGCCACTCTTGAAGGCAGGATCCAACAAGATGACAGTGGAGGCGGAAGACCCTCAAGAGGTTGAGCTGGAGGCTGGCAGTAAAGGCATAACCCCTCTGGTGGCCAGCACTCTCTGGAGGCCAGCGACAAAGGCAGAACCCCTCTGTAGGCAGGGCTGGAAGTCTGCAGCAGTGTAGCAGAAAACCAGGGCAGGAGTTAGGCAACTGGAGCATGGGAGGCTTGAGATCTGAGCAGATGACTGAGGACAGGACTGCAGGACTGGAGGTCAGGGGTTGGGTAACTAGACTGGAAGCCAGGTACATGACAGCTGGACTGATGGCCAGTTCCAGGACTTCCCACAGGATTGGAGACTGATGGCTGTAGTATTAGAAAGTGAGCTGGTAGAGCCAGGGAAACAGGAGACTACTGGAGCACCCCCGAGGCTACAGCAGGCAGCTGCTGCAGCAGCACAGGTCCTGGAGGCAGCTGAAGCTGCAGCCAGAAGATGTAGAGGCAGGTGCTGCACAAGCACAGGAGAAGGAGGATTCTGCGGCACTGGAGCAGGTGTTGGTGGCACTGCCAACAGGGAACCAGCAGCAAGTGTTGGTGGGACTGCAGACTCAGGAACACACAGGATGTTGACTGGGACCCCAAACTCACAAACACACAGCCCAACGCAGTAGCAGACAGAACTTGGCTGGAACTGCTGAACCAGGGACACAAAGGATATCTGTTGGGGCAGTGGGCATTTGAGGCCCCAGGTCATTTGGTGGCTGAAGCTCGTGTTGCTTGGCAGCAGTGAGGCTAAGGAGCTGGGAAGCAGTGAGGCATGATGATGGCGAAAGCGCTTCTTTCTAAAGGGCTTCCAACAAGTTAACTCCAGGGCAGGATCTTAAGGGAATTGGATGGGTCTGTGTCAGCTGCCTGTTCAGTTGGCTGGGGCTTAGAGCAAGGACCACTTGGAACAAGAGCAGGGAGCTGGAAGAAATATTAAAAGATGCAGGGAATCCTGACCACGCCAGCAGCCTCTCTTACCTCTTTTAAGCTAGCGGGGTCCCAAGAAAAAGACATAAACACAAAACTATTACAAACAGAAAGTAAGCCTTTACAAGCAAATGCCAATCAAAAATGTACAAAAGAGATGTAAAGGTCACACGAAAACAAAGAAAATGCCAAATTGAAAGAAACAACCAACAACCGACCGACTCATCCGAGGATCATCTGAAGCACAAGACAGTAACATGGACATAGACACAGAGAGAAACGGGCGAACCGATAACAAAGGAAAGGAAGACAAGGGGCTTACTACTCAAAGCCTGGAGACAACAAGACACAGGTGAAACACACTGGAGGAGACAGGCAATCACACAAGAGGGAAACTTTAGGGGATGTGGTAAAGTTAAAAAAAGACAAGAAACACTGGGGAACATGAATGACAAATGCAAAAAATTCAGAAAACAGAGGGAGCTTGACATGTGACAGTGGGGTGCTGTTGGCAGAGGACTTGAAGATTCAGTGTATTGAAAAAGAAAACAAAATAAAAAGTGACTGAAAGTGATTGTCGTGGCCACCTGGAAATACTCTCCCTGTTTGTATGTGATCCTCCTGAGAAAAATATCCAATTTAACTGCTCAATACTTTAAGTTGTTCATCTGAAAAGCCTGTCTCCAGCCCAGTTTTAGGTCCTGCAAAATTGGATAGTCAGAGCATTCTTTGATAAAAAAAAGCTACATGTTGCATATAGTGGTTATGTTAAAAGAGCAATACTAAACTGAAAAAGTAAAACCAAATCAAATAGCTGAAAGTTAACGCAGTTCTCTATACAGCTTAAAGAAACTGTGAAGTCAGGTGATATTTCTCAGTGGTTTCACACTGAGAATGATCAACTTGCACATTACCCATTGTCATTGGATTTTTTTGTTATACTGAAATATTAGTCACTGTGGCTCAGGTTGTATTTTTATAAACTAGGATTTTATAGACTAGGATTGTATACTGTGAATGAACTCTCAAGTGTTGTTTTCTTTTTAGAGCTTGATTGTTGTAGTTTACTTAATAAAATTAGCCATTTTTTTTTGGTTCTATTCTCTGCAATGTATCTATTTTACTGTGTCTATGAGATATTTGATTGCATGTATTTTTTCCAGTCATGTCAACATGAAGGTCTTCATCAAGGCTGCTGGACCTGCCAGTGTCAATGTGCTACCAAAAGAGAAAGGTAAAGAAGGATTGAGTGCTGCCATCACTGCCAATAATAATTCAAAACCTATTGTGGTACAGAGGAAATAAAATAGGCAAAAAAAGACCAAGACTACATGAAAACCTTGTAGGCCTATATGGCTGGATCTAATCTAGGTAAGGTGCATAAATGTAGTTAATGTGGGTCTGGGTAGTCAGTGGTAGAGTTGATAGAGTTTAGCCTGAAGTAGCAGATTGAATTACATAGCCTCCAAACATCTGTCTGTACCGATGCTTTGTGCCAGCTTCTGCCACAGTGACAGCCTCTGGCCTCGGCAGCGAGAGGCAGAAGTACCACTGTAGATGCCGCTGTTCCGCATCTACTCATGGTGATAATGTGATGTAATCTTAAAGTGGAAGTGAAATATGGAACAATCTGAATGTAGTTTGTTTGATTTTTACCTAAGGTGAGATATGGCACCGAATTCAAACGTCATATTTTTATATTATTGCTGGAAAACCAGAGAATAATTCACTCTTTCGCCAATAGGGCACAGCCATCTTCAGACAAGCTAGGCGGCGACGTCACTGGTATGGTTCTGGTGCTGCTTGTGGGGAGGACATACATCACATCTCCAGTGCGGATGAACCTTCCTAGCTGTTTTGATGGACGAATTGGAGTTTGGGACTGCTCATACGAACATGAAAACGCAAGGAAGGAACCATAACTAAGGTAGTGAGAAGTGCACTTAGTATAGTTATTTTTACCAAGGCGAGGCTAACTTTATCATCTCTTAATGAGGAGAGAACTCTTCATTTCCAAAATAATGTTAACGTTACTGCGTTACTACGTTACTTTAGAAGCAGCAAGATTTTGGTGGTGTCCTTACATTAGGAATAAAAAGACTGTTTTGTTCACTGACAAATGGATGGATGCATGTTTACCGACCCAAAATGATGGCTTTGTTAGGCTAATGTTAGCTAAATAAGCTGCTGACATTATAGTATCGTTATATAGCCATTAATGTTAATCTTTCAAATCAATGTTGTGAACCAACACTTTGATGAAGAGAAGTTAAACACACTCACCTACTGACTCTACCAAGGTGTCAGTTCACAACATTGATTTAAATGACTAACGTTAGCCAGCTTTACGTTAATGTCGTCATGATCATCAGCAGCTAATGTAGTTAACGTTAGCCTAATCTAGCTGTCGGTTTGGGCTGGTAAACATGAGCCCATCCTTTTGTTAGTGAACAAAACAGCCTTTTTATTCTTGACACCACCAAGATCTTGCTCCTTCTAAAGTGACTTAGTAACGTAGTAACATTATTGTTAGATTGGAAACGAAGAGCTCGCACCTCCTAAAGAAAATTGGCTTATAAACTATAGATTACAAAGTTAGTCTCGTCTCGGAAAGAAAAACTTTTTACTACGTTTACTTTTCACTACATTCGTAATGGCTTCTCTCTCGTGTTTGCATATCCATATGAGAAATCCAAAACTCAAATTCGTCCATCAAAACAGCTGGGAAGGTTCATCCGCACCGGCAATATTTTGATGGACAAATTCGAGTAAATCACATAAAGATTTTTGTCTAGGCAGCCTTTGGAATCTGCCCCCCCCACACACACACCTAAAAAAGAGAGCTTTTTTTTTAAAATTCTATTTTCGTACTTCGTCTTGTGGCACTGTTAAAGAAAAACAGCTTAAACAATTTCTTCAATTAGATAAACAACAACAAAAATAAAAAAGTACAACTGCATATTATTTTGCCTGGGAATTAAAAGTGTTGGAGCTCAATAACAGTGCTGTTAGATTTAAAAAAGGTTCAGATTAAGATGCTTAAGGAGACCTTGTGCATCAGTAACTGACGTCAAAGGGCCCTGGCCAGTGGTTGGTTTTTGACGTGCTGGGAGTGAGACCATGTTGTTTTAATAGCATTATTTTATATTTTGACGAGAGAGATGTTTTATTCCACCAAATAAAATCCCTTGTTAATACCCCACGATAAATAAAACAACGTCCAGCGCAACCACCATGGCAACCACCCACGCAACAATAGAAAATGTAGTACTGTAAGATTATTCTAACAAGACCTGAAAAAATCTTTGCAATGAAGAGCAAACAAAAGGTCTGGCTGACTAGAATGGATTCATCATCATCACCCCAACCCAACAAGTTTTGGCGAGCAGAAACAAATGCTGCTGCAACCATACATATCAACCCTCCCGTTGTTCCCAGGAGACTCCCATTTTTCATGCCCTCTCCCAGTTTCCACCCGGGGTCAGAATTCTCCCATATTTCTCCTGTTTTATGGCAAAATTTTTCAATTTGTGGAAATGTTCCACCTACAAGTTTGTTTCCACCCAAACAACAATACTGCAACAGCAGAAGCGGAAGGGAACAAAATGTGTCTTGCATGAGCTGATCCCAGACATTCCGGCACATTCATACCAGAGAGGTAAATTAATCTGTTGGCAATAATTATTATTATTTTGTTCTATTGTTTAAGCAACACTATGTAACTTTGACCGTGACCCATGCCTTCGAGAAATGAAACTTAATGATGCATGTTCATACGTCGCATAAAACAGCAATTTTAGTAAAACTAGGTCATATTTTATGGAGAAAATGTCCTCTGGTTTTCCCTCTTATGTATACGACTTCTCTGCCTGTCTGCAACCTTTTATTTTGGTGGAGCTGTCACCAGCAACGACCCGGTGCTGTAGCTGCTGCTTCAGTCAGCAGGCAGCCTACATGCTGCTTTCAGGAACCTCCATGAATCACAGAGTTGAGCCTCAACTCTATAAAATATGACGGTTTTCTAGAATTACTGTTTTATGCAACGTATGAATGTGCATCGTTAAGTTGCATTGCTCAAAGCCACGGTTCACGGTCAAAGTTACATAGTGAAGAATGCTGAAACAAAGAGACCATCCCTGTCTAAAAAACCTCCTGGTTTTTAAGTCCAAAGGTTGGCAAGTATGGCTGCAGCAACATTGTCTTGAACAGTTGCGGTGTTATTTCTTTGCTGCCAGTCATCACCATAACCAAGTCTGAGAATCCCCACCCACCAGACTCTGTATTTTTTGCTGCATGGTAACTTATCAACCATGTGGTTTGACCAGCATCCAGTATCATGTGTGACCTCACAGCCAGTAAAGGGCAGTGGCTCAATCACTTCAACACTTAAACATCTGTGATCTTTGACTGTATGATCAAGTTCAGGGAGGCTGAGAAGAGTCGGGGAGAACTCAACAAAGTATCAACTGTCACTGAAACCTCCTCTACCTAGCTGCACTGAAGTGCTGAGGAACATGACAAACAAGTGGAGGCTGAGTGACCTCATGCGTACACACAGGAGAACATATTGAGATGGTCAGCAGAGAGGGCAATATTGTCAGTCATGACAAGGCTGCATTTTCCCTTATTTTAGACATATTGGATGCAGTCAGGCATGGAGCAACAACTGTACTGTCATGATAAATTAATACTGGAGGGTGGGTAATACATGCCACCTGCAGGTGCAGAGATGGATAGACAGTGTTCTTAACATCAGTTTGACAGGACAACAGTAGAGGTTTTGGGTGAGCAGAATCACTACATCCCCACAGTGCACAATATCTGTGGATGTGACACCACATCTTATATTGTAAAGGTGGGGTATGAGCGCTCAAGACACTGAAAGTTGTATCTGGTGGGATTCTTCACATCATTGAAAAAGAGGAATCTGTGGCTCACGTGGCTCCATACAACCAGAGGAAGTCAGCATCTCTGAACAGAGACGACATCTAGTACAAGAACAACAGCCGCACAATTACAAGTGAGTTAACCACCATAAGAAGGTGGGAAAATGCTATTTTGCTTTTAAAAAAGGTTTGTAAACAGTTTTAGCCTGTGCTTATCAGCCCAACCCTGTTATTCAATCCTGAGTAGCCCCCCAAAACCATTCTAGTATTCACAAAAACACAAGCAACTGCTGAAATTTTGTCCAAATAAGTGAATATTCTGATTGATGCTACTTGTGCTAATAAAGAAACTGTCCCAACAAACTGTGCATTTGTAACACTTAACTGTGGCATCCTCAACATTTCTGGCTTTCTCACAGCTGTAGCTACTTGTGACTTTTACATTAATGCTAGACCTAATAATAAATAGCTACATCTATAGCTATATCTATATCAGTGAGGTAGTCAGTGATTACACAGCTCATGAATGTGAAAGAAACAATCTCATACTCGATGTGCCGTGTATATCTCTGGACACTTCATCACTTCCACAAAGATGTTTGTTCTTTTGCTCTCTGCTGACTTCTAATTCAAAGTGTAGGTGTTTAACAGTAATACTGTTTCCCAGCGGCAGGTCATTTTGCATCTCGAACTGAGCTTGTTAGTCGGCACCAGGTTTGACAGGAAGATGGTGTTGCCTTAATGAGGCTGAATGCATGGGCGAGCATCACCTGGGGCCAGCCAAGTTAATCATTTCCATTCAGGGTAGCCAGGTCTTTGTACACAGCCTACTGCTAATAAACTGTCAGCAGGAGACATTCTCACTTTGTCAATGACTTTTGAAGCCTGCTTCAACTGAGAGAGTGTGTTTGCTGGTTGACACCCACGTTATTAAACACCTTTGGCCTTTTGAGGGGAACAAAGAAATTCAAAGTACCAGCAATATCTGCCCGGCATCCTCCCATCTGAGGTCCGCTTTTGAATTCTCCTCATATTGAACTGGTGTGCTGTTCAGGTCCCTTGAGAAAGCTACAGAGAGCCAGTCACTCAGTCAGGTTTATACAGCCATGATACGGATCAACGACTTGCAAGAAAATGCCCGTTTTTTTCTCTCCTTCTGTGGTGCAACGGCAGATCTTGAGATGTGGACGGGTCTGCAGTTTCCCAAAGTCTTCTCCAACGCACCCCTAATTATGTAGGAACTTTCCGTGCTCATAAACGCCAATGCGACCATCAAAAGGAGGAATGCTCGGAAACAGGGAGTAAAGCTCCAGGAATCACAATCTTCAGGCTGACGGAAGCCTCATGGATTACTATTTACAGTGTCACCAGCCTGGGAAGTCGGGGAGGAGTGGAAAATGAAATGAGATTTGAGTGATGAAACATCTTCTAGAATGTCTAGCCAGACCGCTGGTGGGTGGTGAGATACAACAGCTAAGCTTAAACATTGCATACTATAACTTACGGCAACTAAACAGCAATACATTTTTATAATAGGAGTCGGAAGTACATAGAACGGCACAGTATGGGAACATCAGAGGGTCTTGTCTTGAGCTTTTAGACTTTTTGTTGTGAAATGTGATTATAATATGACTTCACCAAATCTGTTTTATTTTCTTGACAACTTTCCACCTTGTAAAGATGAAATCCAAGTGGATACCTATCCTCAATATTGACATTTTTAAATTTTTTAACAAAGTATGTGTGTTTGTGTATATATGTATGTGTGTATGTACTGTATGTATGTATGATTTATGTGTATGTGTAAATATACACGTTACAAAGTGTGAATTTGTGGTTATAACTACACATTTATATTAAGTAGGGCTGTCAGATTTAAACGTGTTAAGCGAGTGTGATTAAATGCTGCGATTAACGCTTTTTGGGGAAAAAAAAATCACATCAATTGTGTGCTGCTGCTTTCTCCTTTCAACAAACCCTTACTTACACTGTCATGGGGTGTCCTACCGTCAGTCATAGAGAAGAAGGAACAATACAGTTCTGATGACTTGTTTTTTGTTATTTGCCTCCCTTCTGAGTTTAAGTTAAGAAGATAGATACCATTCTTTCTACTGTGCGTGTAATAACAAGGAAGAGATGGGCATGGCCCACCGCTAATTACCTTAGTTCAAATACTGGTAGTCAATGAGAAGTGCTAGCCTGCCTCCACCTAAAGTCATCATATAAACTTTCCAACAACTCTAAATGGTCCTGTGTGCTTGTTGTGACTTGTTTAATTACCATGTGATGTTATTTTTAGACTCAAATTAGCAGTTTATGTTATCAGAATCAAATATCTACTGGATGTAAACCATAGGGCGCATGCGCAAACCTAACATAAAGTGCTAAACTGAGTCTAAAAAATAGCATATTGTGGTAAATGAACAAGTCACAACAAGCACACGGGACTGTTTCAATTTGTGTATCTGATGGCTTTAGGCTTTAAGTTTTACATTGTTGATATGGACATAAAAACTGTTATAAAAATTCAAAATAAAAGACCTTTAAAATGCCATAAAATAGGCGATTAATTGCGATTAACTATTGAAAGTCAGCGATTAATTTTAATTTTTTTTAAAAAAAAGGGCGTTTAAAAGCCCTAATAATAAGGTATAGAAATGTGTGCTATGCATATATATTGTGCATGCTTATATGTATGTATGTATGTATGTGTGTGGTGTGTGGGTATGTATGTATGCATGTGTATATGTGTGTGTGTGTGTGTGTTTGTGTGTGTTTATTCATATATATGATGTGGTATAGAATGTACAGTATATCAAATAATGCATATTTGAACATGAGTGTATAAAGGTGCACAGGAACAGCAAAGTTAAAAAATGAAGATTAATTACTGAGTTGTGGAAAAGGGGAAGGATTAATGAGTGTAAACCTCTTACAACTCCTTGTTGGGGCATGTCAGTGCTCGTATATAGAATTTTTATAATTTTCCATTTTTTATTTATTTTGTTTAATCGTTATACTAATTTAATTTTTTATGTTGGAAATAAAATTTTCATTCATTCCTTCGATCATGAAACACATGTACACATAAATCTTACCATTACTTGTAAATTTTGACAGCAAATTAGGATTTAGTTTTGACCACAGTTTTTTTTAGTAAAATGCAATTTAGTTTTAGTCATACTTATGTTATCTGAAAATTTTTAGCTTTAGTCAAGATTTTGTTGACTAAAGATCACAGGATTTTAGTCGCAGAAATCCACAGTGACTATAGTCGACAAAAATTTAACTGATTTAGAGTCTAATACATAGTTTAAATGTTTCTTAAGAATTTCTATTCATTGGAAACAGCTATTAATCTGCAATGGAATGGTATCGAGGTTTGAATGTGCAATAAAGACAGTTAATTTATACATCAAGATAACTTCATGTGCGCAACTGCTCATGCTGTTATTTTTACTCTGAACAACAAATAGCTCAGTGTGGTATTTGATCTCCATTTTCCTGCTCTACGCACAGGATTTATCTGGTGCATAAATGTCATCTCCATGTTCACAGCAGCAGGTGTGTTACAAGTATGACATGTATGACATGTATGCATGTGTTTTTTTTCTTTTATAATTCAGTAAGAAGGAGAGCCTGGATCAGCTGATTTACCTTGTTGTGCACTGTATATTATGGTACTTGTAAACTTGTGTGTGTGAATGTTTATGGGCTCTGATGGTCCAGTGGGGCATTGATCACATCAGCTTCACCCTTATCCCAATAATGACACTTCTAAAGAGGCAGAAGCTGATACTAAATAGAATGTTGGTTAGGCTACGTATAATAACTACGGAAGCCGAGAGCGGCCATGGTTGCTACTATCTTTTTCATTCTGTTATCCCGAGATCATGAAAAAAATGTTGTTATCACGGGATAACAGATCGTTTTCCCTGGATAACAGAATAAATTAATGCGTTATCACGGCACAAGGCTCATTTTCCTGTGATAACGGGATAAAAAGCCTCTTGTTTCCCCTTTTCTAATAATTTTTATTAGAGATCTGGAGTGACTGCAGTAAAGTTATAAAGATAATTACAAATTTGAACTTCTGGGGTCAATAACTCACAAGCTAAACGTTGCTAGTAGGGAGGCGGGGACAAACTAATGCGGGGCCAGTTGAAACACGGACTTTTTATCCGGACGCACAAGTCAACTTCTGCCTACTTCTGCCCACTGGTCCGTATGAGTCAGCAGATATGTGTCGAGGAATTTCAGAAGAGTTGACAGCGATTTCACGATAATACTCAGAAAAGTGTGTTTTAGCACCATGTAAGTAAATTTTTCTATATTGCTAGTTTTTTGGTTAGTGAAGCATGTGTGCAAGTCACCAAAACCATTCTTATATCATCTTTTTCAGCGTTTTCTTAGTTAAAAGATGGTACAATGCTAAAGCTTGTAGCTAGCGCGTAGCCAGTGCTAGCTAGGCAAGAGTCAGGAGACTACATGAGGGATTAGTTGTAACACAGTGTTACAACTTGGGCGACATAAAAATAAAAATGAAAATAGCCGTTTTTAAATGCAAAATGGGCCATTAGTGTCCATAATATTGTATTTTTGTCACCTTTCTTTGCACTGTTGTAATCTTTTTCAGTGGGTGATGTTTAGCCTATTTTTTCTCCCTCCTTAATTGTCAGTATACAATTAACAAAGCACATCATATTAAAGCGAATACAGTTTAGAACAAGAAAAAACTGAGCAAGCACAATCATAACATTATAAAAAATTAATTAATTAATTACACAAATAAATAAATATATAAAAATTTAAAAATATATAAAAATTAAGATAAAAATAAAGTAAAAATAAAAACAAAACAGTTTGTGACAGGTTTGCACCCTTGTTAAAAGCAACTAATCTCCCAGCTTTGTTTTCACAGAATGAGGTCAAGAAAGCGCACCACAGAGAGAGGTGTGTCTAGGGAGGTGCTGATAGCTGCTGCCAGGGATGTTGAGAGTAGTGGCAGGTCAATCAGAGGGGTGGCCAAAGCACTTGGCATCTGCCATGTCACCCTTCACCGTTTTATCACCAAGACTCAAGAGCTGCGAGCAGCTGGTAACAGCAGATCACCAACTGTTGACTACTTGCGCCATAAATAAGTCTTCACTGCTGAACAGGAGAGGGAGTTAAGAAACTACCTGAGAAAAGCGTCCGACATGTACTATGGGCTGTGCCCACGAGAGGTAGGGTTCACAGTAGGATAGCTTAAGGGTTAGGGTTTATCATTGTATTTCAGTGAGTAGCCAGGCCTCCACAAAGGCATAACTAGCCTACTGTTAGTAGTAGCTTAGGCCTACCACTACTCCTGCTCAATCATGTGGGTCATAACAACCCATATTGTGATAAAAGATTTTGTCTATTCTCCCAGCCCTAGTTATTAGTTTATTAGAGTCATAGGCTGAGTTACCGATAGACTTAGTCACTTAACTGTGTGAATCCTACATAAAAGCTGTTAATCTGGATTTGATGTGGTTTTTCAGGTCTGAAAGCTTGCATACGAGTGTGCAGTTGCATTCTCCTGCAAGTTTCCTGAATCCTGGAGGAACACTGAGATGGCCGGAAAAGACTGGTTCACCTCGTTCCTCAAACGCAACCCAGCCTTGGCAATTCGGAAAGCCCAAGCAACAAGCCTGGCCAGGGCCTCCAGCTTTAGTCGGCACAATGTAAAAATGTTCTTTGATAACCTTTGCCAAGCATACAATAGGTATGGATTTGAAGTAAAAGACATATGGAACATGGATGAGACCGGAGTAACCACTGTACAAGCTCCAGAGAGGGTGGTCGGTCCAGGAGGGCAGCGCCAGGTTGGTAGGGATGGATGGATGAATATGAATATATAAATAAATATCTATATCTATATCTGTCTGTCCATCTATCTATCTATCTATCTATCTATCTATACACACATATATAAATAAATAAATATCTGTTGAGTATTGTTTGGGAATTTATCAAGACCTTATCAATTCTGCTAACAAAACATTGTGCCATTATTCTGCATGCACTTCATACGCACACTTCTTATCGATCGACTATCGCGCAGAATCAAAAATTGTATCTGTATGGCTGACATCTTATACCAATACCCGTTCCTTACAGATTGGTGTGATGACATCAGGCGAGAGGGGAAGCTTGGTCCCTGTTGCATTTGCTGCAAATGCAACAGTGACATTTGCTGCATTTGCTGCAAATGCAACAGGAAATGCCATTCCCCCTTTTTTTGTCTTCCCACGGAAGAGGTACCAGACCCACTTGGAGTTTTTACATCATTTTGCTCAGCATGCAAAACTGTCACTGGAATCCAAGATCCTCCTCTTATTGGATAATCATTCTTCTCATGTCACCATGTCTGCCCTGGATTTCTGCAAGGAGAATGGTATAGTTATGCTCACCTTTCCGGCTCACTGTACTCACAAGCTCCAACCTCTCGAGGGAAGTGTGTTCCGCTCCTTCAAAGGAAGAGTCAGCACTCACTTTGATAGCTGGATGAAGTCACACCCGGGAGAGAATGCAAGTATATATCACATCCCAGGAATTGTTGCCAAAGCATTGGCGCAAGCGGCAACCCCGGAAAACATAATGGCAGGCTTCAGGTGCACAGGCATTTGGCCTTACAATGCTGAGATTTTTAATGATAATGACTTTGCTGGAGCTTTTGCCACCGATAGGCCTGAACCAACTACAGTCTCAATGTCTGCTGGAGAGACCGTTGCTGATCCCCAGAGGTAGGTTGGCTAGAAGTCTACCCCCATGTGATATCTCCTAGTTGGATATGCCCTCTGATTGGGTATTCTATTATTGATAGAACACTGTCATGTCTTCTCAAATCACGTAACCGATATTAATGTTATCTTCATCGCAGTGCAAAAGCCTACTTTGTGACTAGAAAGTGTGTGTGTGTGTGTGTGTGTGTGTGTAAACTTCACAGGCAAGCAGCAACTAGACCAGTGGCTTCCTGGCCAGGCCCTCCAGAGTCTACTGTGGACTCGTCCACTCTGACCGAAAGGTTTGATTTACTGATATTGATCTTATCTTCATCACATTAACGTAATAGTCTACTTTGTGAACAGAATATGTCTGTATGTTTTTACTTTACGGGCCAGCTGCAACCACTGCAGTGGTGTCCCGTCCAGGCCCCCCCTGTGTCTACAATGGACCCCTCTCCATCGAGTCTGAGACAGACGAAGCATCCAACGGGTAGAGTACACGATCATCCTTTGGGCCAGTGACAGTTATTCAAACATCAAAGATATGAATAGACTGCATGGCCATCAGTATTGACCACATTTGAGTGTTCCTGAAAAAAGTAACATCAGCACAAAGGTCTTTTGTGGATGGAATGCAAGTCTGTATGTGTGTGTTTGTTTAGGGAAGACGCAACCAGTCCATTGGCTTCCAGACCAGGCTCCCCAGAGTCTACTGCAGATCTGTCCACTCTGACTGAAAGGTTTGTCTTACTGATATTCATCTTATCTTCATCACATAAACGCAAAAACCTACTTTGTGAACAGAATGTGTGCGTGTGAATGTATGTGTTTAACTTAACAGGGAAGAAGCAACTCCCGCTGTGGCCTCCAATACCTCTCCAAGCCCTAGAGGCCCTCAAAAGAATACAGACGAAGACGACTGTATAGTGTGTGGGGAGGATTATTGGTCCACCCCCTCCGATGAATACTGGGTGCAGTGTGGGGGTTGTTCAGGGTGGGCACATCATTTGTGTACAGATGGAGATGATGTTTTTTTATATGACGAGTGCAGCGCGGAGAGGAAGAAGAGGAGGAAGACAGGGGGAAGGAGAGGGAGGGTGGAGGAGGGAGAGTGAGGAGCAGGCTACTTTACCAATGCTGACTGACCAAAGTCGAAGTTTTTGTTAGATTAGTTTTCTGTTCAATTTTGGAGAGCGTTTTTGTCATTGTAATGACTGATTAACGCAAATTGTATTAAAGCTTTTTTGAAAGTCCTCTTCATCTTTTATTTTTTAAAAATACCAATGTTTTTCTTACAGAGTGTCTGTTAGTATCATAGATGGATAAACAATCAGTCTTAAGATAAAATTGCACTGAATTAATTGTTTAAAAAAATCTTTCCAGCATGTGTTACAACTATCACCCCCCTCTCGTTACAATCAACCCCACCAGTGGGGTAGTTTGTACCGTTTCACTTCCTCCATCTGTGGTGAAATTGTAAAAGAATGGTAAGTTTTAGAAACAAACTTCCAGTGTTCATTTGTTGCAGAGATGTGTATGATGCTTGTGTAAAAAAAAAAAATCTAACTCAAATATATCTTTAGATATCTACCCAAAAGCAAAATCCATTAGGTTGTGCCCCGCTCTCCCCTACCAGGTCGGATCCCCTTTTGTCTTCAGAACTGCCTTAATTCTTCGTGGCATAGATTCAACAAGGTGCTGGAAATATTCCTCAGAGTTTCTGGTACATATTGACATGAGAGCATCACGCAGTTGCTGCAGATCTGTCGGCTGCACATCCATGATGCGAATCTCCCATTCCATCACATCCCAAAGGTGCTCTATTGCATTGAAATCTGGTGACTGTAGAGGCCACTGGAGTTCAGTGAACTCATTGTCATGTTTAGGAAACCAGTTTGAGATGATTTGAGCTTTGTGAGGGCAC
>JAQLOL010000008.1:22318828-22332074 GCA_029783665.1 Naso thynnoides
CTTTTTAAAGTAGTTTTTAAAATCTGTAATTTTACTTTTACTTATGTAAGACATATTGCGATCACTCATGATCCCCAAAAGTAATCTAGTAACTTTTACTCTGAGGACATTTTAGATGAGCTACTTTCTACTTTCACTTGAGTACATTTTAACACCAGTAATTTTAGTAGATATTTTTTGTACTCTTTCCACCCCTGGTGTCATGTATACTCCATGTTGAAATAAATACTTGTGTGCACAGTGTGACGTGTACTCCAAAACAGTCTCTGATGTTTGAATGAAAAAGTGCTGCATGGAGTCTCCGATGTATCCAGGACGTAAAGCGGAGCCCATGGATTCATATATGATCGCAAAAATAAAACGTGTCTCTATTTAAATGCATCTTTTGAGGTAAAGCAAAGCAACACCTGCAGCTGTTTTGCCAACACAAACACCACGCAGCGTCAGCTGGAAGTGGCGACTCACAGCCTCGTTTACAGCTTTCAAATGCGGCTGACACGAAGCACGAAGCGAGAGAGACATTTTCTTATATTTCGCCCGTTTCAGATCAAGAGAAGAGCTCACGCTGAGCTCTATTCTTCTCACAAATCATTTGTGCTGTGCTAGCTAGCTCTGCTCAGCTAACGTTAGCTAACCTATGAATTAGCTTTCTAACAGTCACACAGTTACAGCGCAGACAGAAACAACCCGGTCAGTGCTGCACATACAAGCTCAGAGACTTCTTTGTCTTTCACATCCATGCCGAGAATGTTTCATGTAAACGTCGGTAAACGTACGTTACCTTAGCAATGAACTGTCAAGTTTTACTGCTTCCTTATTTTGGCCACTATCTTACAACAGTCGCTCATTACCGACTGCTTACTACTTCCGGTGAGTATTTTCAAAATAAATGTCTCCCAAGATTGGAATAAGGTTTTCACAAAGCGTGTGAACTGTACTTGCAGTCCGTTAAGCACTGCACTAGCAAGAAGGCTGTCAAAACTGTTAATGAATGCACTTTATTTAATGTATTTGTTTAAGTCATCTGTTTGATTTATGTCTGATACAAATCTGTGTTATATTTTGATTTTCAAATTCCTTTTCTTTTCATATCGAATCCCCTGGCATTAAGTTCAGTTTGTTGTGCTTTGTTCTGGCACTGAATAAAGTTATAAAAAATTAAAATTTAAAAAAGATTGGAATAAGGTAGCGTGCTTCTTCTTCTTCTACTTCTTCTTTGGTGTTTTACGGCAGCTGGCATCCAGGATGTTGCATTACTGCCATCCTTCGGCTCCCCATGTTAACTATTCTTTGGCTTTACGGGGACACATTGTCACAGCCGCCTCTCAAGTCCAGTGCTTCTCAAAAAGTTGAGTATATTGTTGCGTCCTTCTGCATGGTCCCCTGTTGCAAAACACTCTTTAAATTGTTGTGGATCTGGCCTTTTTTTTCCTGAACTGTTTCGTCATTTCCTGTCTTTGTGGAAATCTTCTGCATTATGTGAGAATGTGTTCTACGGTTTCTGTCTCATTACAATGTTCACACAGTCCATGATGTTTTCCAGTGATAAACAGTGAACTGCTGTGGTTGCTGTGTCCTATCCTAAGTCTGGTCATTGTCACCTGTTCTTTGCGTTTGGTTCCTCTAAATGTGGCCACTTTATTCTGGATTGAGTGTAACTGTCTGCCCTTCATTGTGTTGTCCCAGTACTGTTGCCACTGTCGCACTTTCCGCACTAAACTTTTCCCCTCTGATTTTGACAAAGGAATGTGACTGCCAGAGGATTTCTCACCTGGGACACTGTAACTAGTTTTTACAATAAGATTGTATCCAGCAACCACCGTAAAACACTAAAAGACGATTGATACAGTTGTAACAGATGCAGCAAGGTATGGTACAATAAAAAATGTTTTCCAAAACATCTTACAACCCCAATTATGTATCCAAAAAGCAGCCATATTAATTCTAAATATTGACACCAGCTTTTGGGTCTCAGCACCATGAAATGAGCAAAATAACGGTAGGCTTGGGAAAAGTAATCCGGATACTGCAGGGCAAGTGGGTGGATTAAAAGATGCTTTGAAAATAATCTTTCGAAAATAAGTTTTTACTCAGACAGGCAATTCGCCTCTCCACACAAGATAACTCACTTTGTGCTTAACATGACAAATGATTTGCTTTTACTTTGAAATCCGAATCCATTTCTAGCGTGACCACTTTTTTTTCATCCGGTTTGTCTTCTTCGTTCAACTTGCCAAGGCAACATGTTACAACAGCTCCGCCTGAGGAGCAAATGATGTACTGCACCTAAGGGAAACCTAATGAGCCATGAAAATGTTCATTTTAATGTCCCTCATATTATTCAAATTTATTTAATTTTCTTCGATATTCATCATCACGTATTCTGATTTTCAAATTACCGTAAGAATTAATATTATCATGTGAAATACGTAATTTTAATTATATGAAACTAGGTAGATGGTTTAAACTAACAAGGTGTGTGTGTGTGTGTGTGTGTGTGAGAGAATTTGGGGACTATATAGGCTATACACTCACCGGCCACTTTATTAGAGACGCCTTGCTAGAACCAGGTCGGACCCCCTTTTGCCTTCAGAACTGCCTTCATTCTTCTTGGCGTAGATTCAACAAGGTGCTGGAAACATTCCTCAGAGTTTCTGCTCCATATTGATATGCTGCAGATCTGTCGGCTGCACATCCATGATGCGAATCTCTTGTTCCACCACATCCCAAAGGTGCTCTGTTGCATTGAGATCTGGTGACTGTGGAGGCCACTGGAGTTCAGTGAACTCATTGTCATGTTTAGGAAACCAGTTTGAGATGATTTGAGCTTTGTGAGGGCACGTTATCCTGCTAAAAGTAGCCATCAGAAGATGGGTGCACTGTGGTCATAAAGGGATGGACATGATCAGCAAAAACACTCAGGTAGGCTGTGGTCTTTAAACAATGATCAGTTAGGGGCCCAAAGTGTGCCAAAAAAATATCCCCCACACCGTTACACCACCACACCGGCCTTTACCATTGATATAGGGCAGGATGGAACCATGCTTTCATGTTGTTTACGCCAAATTCTGACCCTACCATCTGAGTGAAATTGAGAAAGCAGCAGAAGTCAAGGCTCATTAGACCAGGCAACATTTTTCCAATCTTCTATTGCCCAATTTTAGTGAGCCTGTGAGAATTGTAGCCTCAGTTTCCTGTTCTTAAGCTGACAGGAGTGGCACCCGGTGTGGTCCTCGGCTGCTGTACCCCATCTGCTTCAAGGTTCGACGTGTTGTGCATTCAGAGATGGTCTTCTGCATACCTTGTTTGTAAAGAGTGGTTATTTGAGTTACTGTTGCCTTTCTATCATCTATCATCGAACTAGTCTGGCCATTCTCCTCTGACCTCTGGCATCGACAAGGCATTTTTTTTCGCTCACTGGATAATTTCTCTTTCTCAGACCATTCTCTGTAAACCTTAGAGATGGTTGCATGTGAAAATCCCAGTAGATCAGCAGTTTCTGAAATATTCAGACCAGCTCGTTTGGCACCAACAACCATGAGACGTTTAAAGTCACTTAAATCACCTTTCTTCCCCATTCTGATGCTTGGTTTAAACTTCAGCAGGTCATCTTGACCACGTCTACATGCCTAAATGCACTGAGTTGCTGCCATGTGATTGGCTGATTAGATACTTGCATTAACGAGCAGTTAAGCAGGTGTACCTAATAAAGTTTCTCATTTTAAATAAATATGGTTTCTGAAGGACATCATTTGCAACATTAGACTGTGTGTAAAAGAGACTGGCACAGAATAGTAAAAAAATGTATGTGTATATGAAGAAGGGGAACAGCTGATATTTTGAAAAAATTATTCCCAGAAAAAGTTTGATATATACCTTGTTATGTTTCTGATTTAAGTATGGTACTAAAGTCGGGAGGCAATTAGCCTAACTTAGCTTATAGACTGAAAAAACAGGAAACATTATCCTCTCAAGTAAAAAAAAAATCACCCAACAGCACCTCCAAAGTTCACTACTTAACATTTGACTTATTTGCTGAATTCATACTCATAGTGTTAAAATGCAAATTTGTAGTGACATGCCATTTGAGGAGAGTTGGCTAACATGATGATGTGAAATAGCATTAGGCCTAATCTGATATATCACATTTAATGGTGACATTTCTGTCACCTTACCATCTTTTTACATGAAAAGTTTATTATTTTCTACAGTTTTTTTCTTGACCTTTACATTCTGGTTTAAACAACAAGTAACTTTCTTTAAATTTGCTAGCCCCTTAAGCTCCAGCCCCTTTTTTTGAGTTTCTGCTCGAAAAATGACATACCCAAAATGAAGAGTATATCTCTGCTTCTACAAGGTCTATTTGAATAATTTTGGTGTCCTAATGAAGGAATTACTTGTGAGATTTGTTCAGATGTGTAAATGTCAATATATATGTTACTGACTCAGAGTAAGATAAGATGGAACACAAGAAAAAATGACTTCATTTCTGCCTAAAAAAAAATCAGTTTTTAAATGGATATCTCTTTGTAATGATCCAGATGGACCTAAAACTCTACATCAAAGCATAGCACAATGTGTGACCATTGCAAAGTTTGAACCTTATAAAGTGAAGCAAAGCAGAATTACAGAGGTTTTTGTACAGACTGTTCAGGCGGACTCTCAAAAATGGCACATTTTGGCACATTTGGCACCATGTGTGCCATTTGAGGTTTTTGATGTTCTAAACTTTATATTTCACTTTTATATCATTATTAGTGATGACCACATCCATTTTCAACAATTTTTGAGTTGTTTTGAGACTTTTCATTTTTTTTGAAAGAAATTCAACCCAACCTGTATTCATATTTGTAAAGAAAACCATAAAGGCAGCTACAGTTTGAATCAAAATGAAACATATTTATTTATCAAAACTGTAGAAAAATATAACTATTTACATGGACTGCAAAATCCAAATAAAAATATATTATAAACAATAATAAAAACAAACTGGAAACTGTAAAAATAAATAACTATTTACATGGACTGCAAAGTCCAAATAAAAATAAATTATAAACTATAATAAAAACAAACTGTAAAAAAAACAAATAACAAAAAAAACAAATAACAAAACTCTGTCTCACTCACACACACACACACACACACACACACAAAACTATTTACATTGAACGTAATGTCCAATCTCCTCCAAAAACAGCTCCTCCTGGCTACTGGCTGTCATGCCAGAGCTGGAAACAGTTTTTTTTTTTTTATGACAGGCAAAGAGGGACCTGGCATTTTCTGCAATAGATGGATGTCTTGACCCTCGGGATGCCAGCATCATGGCACCTCTTGCAGTGTTTTCTAACTCTGTCTGAGTCATCACTGGCGTAGAATATTGGCATGCATGT
This sequence comes from Naso thynnoides, assembly GCA_029783665.1. Classification (NCBI taxonomy): domain Eukaryota; kingdom Metazoa; phylum Chordata; class Actinopteri; order Acanthuriformes; family Acanthuridae; genus Naso; species Naso thynnoides. Next base: position 22,324,219 of record JAQLOL010000008.1, read on the forward strand.
TATGGATGGGGAGGCAGGAGGTGGAGCAGCTGCTGAGCTGTTGGCAAACTCCAACATCTCCTTCAACAGCTGCTCACGGAAGGTCTTTTGGGTGTGGGGGTTCGTCTGCCCAGGGATTCTCACCTTCAACAGCTCCTTGTGCAATAAGAAGCTGTTGACCACAGCAATGTCTATGAAATGGTAAAAGAAGGTCTTATACCATTTCATAGTCTTGTGGCTGACACAGTAGTAGCTTATCAATGCATCAGAGAGGTCTACACCCCCCATGTTATGATTGTAGTCTACTACAGCGTCGGGGACAGGAACAGACTTCACCTGTCACACACCAGCCTCCTTCACCCTCCTCCCCACCGTCTGTCCTGAGAAGGCCTCATGCACCGACGAGCACATGGTTACTTCGTGTGTGTCCATCCACTTCACGAAGAGGAGATTGCTGCGCCGTATCCAGCGCAGGTCTCCCCTCTCCGCTTTTTTGGGCAGGTCATTTGTCTGGGTCTGAGGAAAACCAATACGGTTTTTCCTGATAGTTCCACAGCAGCCAATGAACTTTTTTGCAAAATCCTGTAGTAGGGTGGGGCTTGTGTAAAAATGATCTGTGTAGACAATGTAGTCTCCACCAAGTACATCCAAAGGCAATAAGTCCATGACTGCTGTGTAACTCAGACCCTGACTCTGACCCTGACCCGTGGTGGACACATTCTTCCCTGCATACACAAAAAAGTTCCATGTGTATGCAGTGGAAGAATCTGCCAGAACAAACAGTTTGTAACCCCACTTAGTGGGTTTGTCTTTCATATATTGTTTCATGCTTATTCTGGCTTTGGAAGCAACCATGCTCTCGTCGATGGACAGATTTTGATGTGGATGAAAGTGGGTTTGGCATGCCTGCACCAGTTCACAGTAGAGCGGCTTTATTTTGAAGAGGCGGTCATATCCCCCCGTGTTCTTCTTCCTTTCGTTTTCCTCATCATCTGCCGGGTTGCTCAGATGAAGGGACCACAGGATGGCCTCAAAACGCCCACGCGAGATTTTGTTCCGTGGGAAGGAGAAGTTGTAGGGGGACGTCTTCTTCCAATAATCTGCTCTACTGTGAACTGTTACAAGCCCAGTGAAAATGACTACAGCCAGAAAGATATAAAAACCTTGCACTGTGAGCTCTTCCCACTTGAACTTCTTTCCAGCTTATTGTCTCTTGGCAGCATGTCTATATGTGTTTGTAATGATAGTGTTGACAACAGAGGCCAGGAAAAAAAGCTGGAAAGCTCCAGAGGTGACCATGACCTGGTTTTGTCAAAAGTGGGGCCAGGGGTCCTTGATGGTCTGAATCGTAGAGGGTCAGGTTTCACATCCTTCTCCTGCCGATCATGCCACCTTTCCTCTGGATCACTCGCTGCAGCTCGACCCATCCGGTTTGACCCAGCTTGACCCTGCCTGCTGGACGTACCTCGACCACGCTTGGTAGCTCTTGCTGTTGTTCTTGCCTTCCGCTTCTGACTCTCTTCTGGTGACTCAGAGTCAGAAGAGAGCTCGGGAAAGGGGGCAGAAGCTGGTCGTGGAGGGGATTGCTGCATCAGGGACGGCTGCTGGGGCTGATCATCATCACTGTCATATCAAATACAGAGGACAAACAAATATATCAAATGAGTGGCCTTGTTTTGAAAGTGCAATACATGTAATAACAAAAGTAATAGACATCTGATAATAATAAACAGCTTGGAAGTAAACATAACGTGAAACATAAACATATATACATACACACAAACATGTAAATATATAAACACACACACGTACTGTATGTATATTACATACATACACATGTTTGTATATATCTATAAATATATGTACACACACACACACACACACAAACATCTATATAGCATTATATATAAATATACACACAAACACACACACGACTATCTAGCATTACGCACGCGCACGCACGCACACACACACACACACACACACACACACACACACACCGTTATATATTTTATATACACAGTATAATAAATAACAAATGACATGAATTGTAACATTACCTCTCTAATGGCGGCATGTAATCGCTATCAGATTCTTGTCCCAAGTCTTCATCCTCAGATGAGCCGTCAGAATGTTCAGCTGAATCCTCAGCAGAAACGGGATCATCCTGATCCTCAAATAAAAGGTTCAGCACCTCCTCCATGGAGAGTTTATTAGCCATTTCCTCCAAAATATTCGAAAATATTCACCAACACCGATGAAAAGCAACAACAACAGAATCAAGATGGCTACTCTCCTTCACCACCGCTGCGTATGCGTGCGCAGTGCACATTGACACGTCATCGCTGATTCTGATTCCGATTCCGGTGCTTACGCTGAGGAATATCTTGGTAGTGGATTGGCCTATGTAGATGCTCGACACATCGTTTTAAAGCTTAGAGCCAATGGGATTTAGGGGTGGTGCCAATTTTTTGTCAAACACGATTGGCTGGATATGAGCAAAAAAATCCATCGAATGCGAAACTTGCTTCATTACATTCATCTGAAAGAACGCCCTCCTGAAAGAAAAGTGAAGTTGGTATTACGTTGGTAATGGTTGAAAACTAACGGAGCCTCGTTGGACTTACTAAATCCAGCATTCTTTGCTCTCAATGACAACTTTTCATCTCAAAACTCTCAAAAAATAAAGAATTTCTGATAGTCGCTCTAAAGAAGCGTCTTTTTCATCTGTTTGTTCTTTGGCTGCTCGTTCACCGGGTTTTTTGTCGTAGGGTAAATCTAGTGGTATTGTCGGACTCGTTGAGATGTAAGCTTTCATATGGTATGCTGTTTGTTGGTGTAGCATCAAGTATCAGAGAGATATTGATGGAAATGTGGAGAGTGGGTTGACTTTTTGATGCTTTCCCGTTTTTGAGGTTTGAACAGAAATATGCTCAGTGTTTGAGTTGTGTCTAGTGTTTGTAAAAATGAGTTACATGAGCCTGTAGCTGCATTTCTCCTGTTTAATCCGATGTATGGTATGACTATATTGCTATAACATTGGCGCAGTAGTGTATCAATTTTGCTGCTGTGAGTGTCAAAGTCCCCCAGTTGGGGGACCTTGGAGTTTAAGAGGCTAGAACTATTATCAATAAACTTCCGGATTTCACCAACGTCTTCTTTCCAAAACTTTCTCACCTTCTACTCATGAATGAGCTAATTAGCTGTTAGCCATTAACCACTGGACCTTTTGCTAGTGGTGCTTATTACTGCATGTCTCCTCTCTTAAATGCTCTTATGTTTAAAGGTAGCGCATTAGTAGTAGGCAGTAGTACAGAACAGATTAGCCTTGCAGTGACCACAGCTCCTTCACTAACGTACAGGGTAATCCCCATTAACATCATTAACTTACTGTACTTTTGAGGGAGAGGGTTGAAACTGACACTGACAAAAAAGTTATGTCCAAGGCTACTGTCAGCCTTTACATGAAAATATAAGTGGTCGTAACATTTGTTAAATGTTGTTTTTCATACATGAGATATAATTCTTATGGGTGTTTGGTCTTATGGAAAATCTCCCTGCACCACTTTATGTCTATTGTTTGATCTCATCTGGATCTCACGTTTAGGGACATAAATCATCTCTGGGTGGACCCTCAGTCCTCCTTCACTTTCTCTCTCACACACCTGTTTTTTTTTAATAACCAAGCAGGCCTCTTAACAAGCCATATCACATAGATGACTGTTGTTAGTTTACATTATCAGGTCTTTACACATTGCCGAGGGTGTTTCTGCTTTGAAAGATTAATGTTTTTACTGCCATGGCTTTATGGTTAAAAAAAAAAAGGAAGATAATAATTGCTTAAGTCAGAGCTTATGTAACAGCAACAGGTGAGAGCTTGAACAGCTTTATATCACTGTATGATGTACAGAGTATGGGAATATCTCCATCTTACATTTTCAAACTGTAAATGTTCTTGCAGTGAATCAAGAAAGCAGGTAATCAAGACTTGGAACCTCAACTGTGTCTTTTATAGGCTGAAGTGGCTCCGTGCAAAAGCCAAGAGCCACAACAAAGATCATGGCACAGTGTTTGTGTGTGACCTTTTAAATATGCCCATGACCTGACTTTACCGTCTCACTGTTTCCGTCATTTTCCATTTTCCCCTGTCATTAACATTCCTTCCATTTTTTTGGTGTGAGCCAAAGTTTGAAGCATTTGCTGAGGCGGACAGAATCACAGTCATATGGCTGACATAAAGATAGCAGCACAGACGTTGTTTACTATGGTGGATATAGACCATTATTTCTCACCACTGTTTTATGTCAGATTTTGTCAACTCCTACCTGTGACCAATATCGTCATTACCAATAACGACTTTGAAATATTGAAAATGGAAAAGGACAGCTAGACAGATGTGACCTTATGTGAAACAACAGCAGCAGTGGCATGTCCATGAAGAGGAAAATGACTAATGTAGAGCTTCAGAGACTCTTAAATCTGTCTCCCTCTCGCAGCTGTAGAGCTGATCTGATGACATGATTTATAACAGATGATGACTGCTTTAGTCACGTGGCAGAAATATGCACTTTGTTATCATTTATTGCTCCCCTCTGCCAGTCTCATAACTATTGCAAGATGGGGTGACAGACAGACTTTAAAGGAACGCTTCACCTCAACTGCAAAACTATGTATTTTCCCCACATAGTCCTACTCTTGTGGTATGTAACTTGTTTTGCCATGTTTAAAGGTAACACCACAAAGATGTTTGACACAGCCCCAATAATGAGATGAATGGAATTGAGTTTGTGGTTTTTAAAGCTTTGGAAACATTTGAAAAACTTTCCAGCAAAGATGTTGCGGTTTCTGATGAAAATCCACAGACCTCACTCTGAACACCTTTCACTATAGTCTACAGTTCAAAGAAAATAATGGGTACATTTTATTTTTACTCATCAAAATCATGCATTTGCCTCAAATGGCTTTACAATCTGCACATAATACCTACTCTTGAACTCTCGTTCAGATAATATGTCTAGATGAAAACTACCATTTGGTCTGTTGATTATCTTGGTTAACCAAGACAGTTTCTGAAAAGCCATATTGCTGTTGAGTTTGGTGAAATAGCTTCTTTCGGTCCTTCAACACCACAAGCAAAATTCCATTCACCTCCAATATACAGATGAACAGATTTGAAACATACATGACAGGCTAACCACAAAGACACATTCAATATCACATTCTTCAAATTATCAAGGATTAAAACAAACAAAAAAAAAAGCCCTAGAGCTCATTTCCATCATGAGCCTCTATTGCAGTATAAGATGGCAGATTGATGTCAAAAGACATTTCATGGAACACTATATACAGATTCCACGTCAAATTTTTAAGTTCATCCTCCTGCAAGAACTCTCATAAGACATAGTTAATACAGACCCTATTCAAACAACTCCATTCAAATTCCCACATATGCAAGATAGTACAATGTAAAATATTTTAAAAATATTTTTTTTCTTTTACTTAAAGAAAACCCTCACATGACATACAATGTTTTCTTGAAATCTCTGCATCCACAAGAACCCAAGTTTAAGTTTATGACTGCTCATGACACAGGATTCCAAAAAAATTCATTATCTAAACATTAGCTATACTTAGAGTTCACTTGACGTTGGATTAAGTCCAGAAGGATCAGAAACACGGTCTGCATGGTAAAGAATCCAGCCAATGTAAGTAATGCAGCAGTCTTTAAATAGAGGTGACTGTGGTTCCCTGACTACTGCTGCTGCTGCTTATCTATTACAGTGGGTTTATCAGAGCATTTAACAGCTTCCTGGGACAGTAAAGAGCTGTGAGACTGAAACAAACAACAACAGGCCTTATAACTAAAATTATAAGATGACATAGGCTCAAATGCACTATAGAGCTGTGACAAACTACAGAACTGATCATCAATTTACAGTATGTGGGTTTGTAGTACAAGTAACTATCCTTATAATTTATCTACTTATTTGACAAGTGCAACTTCAAAACAGTTTGTGAGCCTGTTTCATGCTAAATGCCACTTGACTTTTTAACTTTCTTTTATTTCTTCTGTGTTATTATCTTCAGATCATTTTTACAACAGGTCTTGGGTCAAGCAAAGTTTTGATGTATGTAGGATGCTGACCAACCACAGACCAGCATGTCACCTTTAGTCATTCAGAATTATTTAAAACACACTTATTATCAGCTTATCAGGCCTCTTTTTTTTTTTTATAAGCGTGACGACTTTGGGCCAAATCACGTATCCAACCAAAGTCAGCCCATCCTTTCATTTTAGCCACAAATAAGCCACGGTGATCTCATTTGATACATTTGCTTGTTTGCCTTGACTGAACCAGACTACACGTTTTGACTTTCGCTACTGCAAGTAAGAGAAAACAGAGAAAACAATTTCACTCATGTTGCACTGTGCAATGCAGGTAAAAATGTTTTTCTCACACTTCTTGTGGGGATTTAGGGGCCTTTCTTGTAATTTCCCTGATGCAGCTCGCTGAGAATGAGCCAAAACATGATTATGGTATGTTGAGGAAAGGACTACAGATGCTCAGATGGGTATGATATTTGTTTCTCAAGGGCAGCTGGCCTCTTGTAAGAAATAGGAAGGGATAAAGTGCAGAAGTTGACAGAACAGATGAGACAGACTTGGAGGATGAACTATTTGACTTATGCTGAATAGCCTTCTCTATTTTATAAGCAATGTTACTTTCAGCTTCATTTTACACACAAGCATGAAATCATACAGCTTACATATGCCAGCGCATGAATGCCCACAAAGATACGCTTGCAGTCTCAGTCCTTTTATTTACTGCTTTGGCACCACACGACAGGGACAAGGGATACATTATGGTGGAAAATTCCTGGTACTAGTTTCCTGGATTAATACAGACCCAATATAAAGTGTCAGCTCTGATTTGTGTATTGCCGTGAAAATGAAAAGGGGAATTCAGTCGCTCATGTGAGTCACAGCATGATACACTCGCAAGTGGGGTTTTTGCTTTCACTGTCTGTCCCAGTGGTTGTGACTTTAAGTGGTGTCATGCCTGCCAACACAAGGCTATGATTAAGCTACTTTGTGTGGTAATTGGCAACATTTTCAATAGAGAAAAAAATTATGATTGACATAACATGTAAATAACTCATCCTATAACTCCTGTAGTAGGTACATGGAATTTCTGCTGTAAGCATGAAAATTTTGTCTTTTGTATTGAAGAAGGATGTTTTATACATTTCTGGTTTGTTAATTACATGATGAAACTGGGTTGCAGCCTACTGCTTTTTGCTTTGAATGAAACTGACACGTCTAGAACTCTCTGCTAGGTCCTTCTATTGTAGAAATGTTCTAATGCAAAGGTTGATGCAAAGGACACAATGTGTTTTTCATTTTTATTTCATTCAGTGAGACTGAGCATGTTGTTTGGTCACAACCTACCTCTGAAAAAAAAAAGAAGTGTGTGTGTGTGTGTGTGTGTGTGTGTGTATGGGAAATCAGGAAGCGATGCAGCCACCGCCATAGACACATATACCAGATACACAATTTAAGACAAGAAAGCTACACACCCACACACACAAACTGTTTTGAGTAGTGTTGGCTATAATTTTTCTTCACACCCTCAAGCCCTAGAAAATGTTCTGTCCTCATTTGACTTTATTTGAACCATCATGTAACTTGGCAACATTACCAAGCACACAGTGATTGTTTGTTACACAGAACCATCTGAGAAGTTGTCCTTGGAAACTGTTTGAAAAAAAGGCAAGTCAAGTCAAGCCAGTTTTATTTATATAGCAACAAATCACAACGTAAATTGTCTCAAGACAATTAAAGTGCAGGTCTAGTTGACAGTCTATAATTTGCTTAT
>JAQLOL010000008.1:22359831-22371837 GCA_029783665.1 Naso thynnoides
GCTGACAATAAAGATCTCATTGCTGTAGAATAGATCATCAATTTCCTCTGTTACCTTGAACTAGCAACCTGTTTGAAACATTTTTTAATTAAACTAATGACATACTTAAGTCATATCCAATTTGCATTGAAAATATGCTTGGTTGCTGGATATTTTCACTTACCTAAGTTAAAACATTAATTTGGGACATTGCTGCGATGTGATTACCATCAGGGTAAAACAAAGCACTGTCCCTCTGCTAAAGAAAATTCTTGGGCAAGTATTGCAAAGACCAGCTTACTTGGAGGGCCTTCCTCATCGTCATCGTCATCATCATCATCTCTGTACAGGATGGGACCGTCAGAGTCAGACTCGTCCTCCCTCTCTCCAGGTCCTCTGCCCTCATGGATGACACTCACTCTGGGGTCTCCAACCATAACCCTCCTGCTGCGAGGCTCCAGTTCAGCCTGATGAGGAAACCTCTGAGGATGAAGCTTCCGCAATTCCTCCTCCATGTCAAAGTCATCATCCTCTGGCCTGTGAGAAGGAATAGCTGTGAGAGAGCTGAAGAAATTCAAATGCTCAGATTCAGTCACTCTTTCTGTTATGCCCATATGTGAGAATGAACTGTGCATTACATGATTGTTGTTTGGGAGTCTGGACAGCATTCTTGTTAATGTCCTTGAAGCAAAAGAAAACCAAAACAACCAACACAAAAAGTCCCTGTAAATTTTTTATAGGGATGGGAAGATTAACCCATTTGTATCAATAATCGGACACACACAGGCAAAATGCAAGTGCACCAGTGAAGAAGCTGGGAACAGATGTAATTTTGGAAAAGAAACTGAGATGGATCAGTTGTTAAATATTTGCATCTGTAAAATCCTATCTACTTAATCACTAGATTATCATGTTATCATTTTTTTGTTTAGAAAAGTGACTGACCCAATAATTTATTTTCATTTCTCCCCAATTGGACCTACATTGTGTTAATGTGCGGCATCTATATATCGTGTGATATTCAATCTACAATGCATGGCCAAGTCTCAGGCCTATACCACACAGATCAGTAGAAAGACTCTTACTAAAGGCTTCTTTTCTTCCCTACATGCAGTAATAGCATAAACAGTACTTGCCAGGTTGCAACGGTTGTTGTACTGTTTAGTTGGAACATTCTTTTTATTTAATATTGTGAAGTTTTCAATAACAAGGGTGTTTGGCCCACCTGAAATTCCTCTCAAAACAAAGATGACGCTGGCCAGGTTCATGGCTATGGTTTAGGGTTTAAACTTTACAACTTCCACTCTACAGTGACACTATCAGTTAGGAGGGTGTACCGCAACGGTCATATTGAAAGATTCAGCAGACAACCAAAAGCAGATAAGAACACAATAATAATACCACATATTTCTCATTTCAATCATTTCATGATACATTTATTTAATAGACTTTGGGGATTTTTTTCTCATTTTAGTTTTTATTGGATAAACAGTTGATTAAAGAATAATCAAACCAGAAGAACTGCATAGCATTTTTCCTTTACATTGTCCAATCACATTGTATTGTACTAAACTGCACTGTGTTGAATCATATTGTGTGAATTGCACTGCATTGTGATTGGAACGTCAGTCGTATCATATAGCATCGTTAGTTGCTGCATATATATTTTTAATACACCGAAACTTGGACAATGTATGAAGATGTGTTGCAATTTTCAGAACATTCTCAGAGTACAGATTGAAATCAATACCATAACAACACTGAATTTCTGAAAATTGCCCTAAGTCTCACATGGTGTCTTGCAAATTAAATTTAAACAAGTAATCATCAAATAAATGGTTAAAAGGGAGGAATTTCAGTCCAAAAGTGATTGGCACTCGGACCAACCTACTTCCATAAAAAAAAATTATAACATGATAATTTACATGACAGATGTCTGTAGCAGCCTAAATTTTGAAAAATGTACATCTTTATTTTGGTTTGACCCAGCTTCTACAGATACAGATGAGTCATGCAGGAAGGGGGCCCCTCTTTGCCCAGACACACTAAAGCATTTTTCCTTTGTTTCCTATTAGGTCATGCTTTGTTGACATTTCTTGTCTTCAGTTAAATCTAAGGCATGTCTCTCTCTTATATGTTAAAAAAACATCCTTTCCCATTTTGTCTTGCGACTGATTATCCAATAATTAAACTAAGCAGACTTGTGCATTTTAGCTACATAAATAAGGTTTAGTTAATAGTGTGTCACCGCCTCAATCGATTAGTTTTGTTTTGTCACTGAGTATTTTAAGGGGTTAGTTTGGATTTACTAAGGTCACACAAGAAAGAAAACAAAGAAACTGATCGAGCCTCAGGTAGACAAGTTACTATCTTGCTATTTGTTAGGTAAAATTACTTCATTTGTCAAAGGAGGATACAACAAAGAAGGATATACCAGCTTCAGTTTACCGCAGGAACAGGCTGTCTGGTGGTAGGGTAAATACTGAAAATACTTAAAATGTACACCTGATAAATCAGCATGCTAGCTAAAATTTGTTTTGCTGCTGTCTCTGCCCACAGCAATCCATCTTTTTAGAGTATAGATTTGCATTGTTGGCCAAAAAAACTCTAACCTAACACCAGGGTCAGACATTCTGTGTCCGCGTCGGCAGCACGTCTGCATATTTTTTTTGGCACCTATTAAAACCGATCAGAGCAGCCACACAGCACGTGGAAGACAGGCATTGGATACACGATGAATGCACACTGTCAGCAACGCAACGCTTCAGCTCAGGAGGCTCATCGATTTCTTCGACCAGACACAAGCATTTCTCTGCTAAAATAGACAGAGAAATAACCTGTTGCCAGTCAAATTACATCACATCAGTAACATTTACTGTAGTTTCAATATTTTCAGTGTCTTTCAAAGTAAAACCTCTCACAAGCAGATATGTGTAGAGAATCCCTTCATTTGAAGATTTAATTGTGAAGCCTTTGAAGGATCTTGATGTGTAAAACAGTATTTGTATTTTAGGATAAATGATAGTCAAACCAGAGACCCTTGTAGTCAAGTTTAGTTTTGCTTTTTAATTTAGGTTGATCGAGGACTTTGACTGACTTTGGCTTATCTAACACAGAGTGCATTGTACCAGCTTGGAGTGGAGACACACCTGCAGTGTCTGAAAAGGAACAGAACTGTGCTTCATATAAGGACTTTAAAAGCAGCAAAGTACTTGCTTTAATGCATTGTTAGTTTAAAATATGGATGAATTGTAAAGTATCATTTCCACGAGACTGTTCGGTCAGAAAGTGACAGATCATCGGTAATAAACTTAGCATTTCATCCTTGCAGCAGAACAAGCAGCAGCCTCACACTTCCTCTGTCCTCTCTCTCTCTTTCTCTCACGGCACACAGTTGTCTGTCTAAAATTAACATGAATTAAATGCATTATATAAAATAACATCAAACACTTTCATATCAAGGGGAATTTTCAAAGGATAACTATGTAGAAGGACAGCAGGGCTGCCTGTAGCAGACCCTGGATGTGTTAACAACAGCAGCAAGCAAGATGCAGAAGATCGGCAACGCAGACATGCTGCAGAGGTAGACGTAAGACGTGTGTCCCGGGCATAACAGCAATGTCAGGTTACTGAAACTGCATCTTTGGACAGCTGACTACCTTGTGAGTCCATATGTCAACAAGTGACAAGCCATGTGCTTACACTCAGAGTAAACACATAACAAGGGTAAATTTCTTAACTACAGGTTTAACTAAAGGAAAAATAAAACTGCCCTGCTTAATTTTCAGCTTACAAAGCTATGATTTTTTTGTTCTGTTAGAATGTCATGTAGAATATGTGGGGCACTTACAGCCGAAGAGGTTCGATGGTGACGGGGAGAGAATGCCTCGAGTTACCACCTCCTTCAACAAGGAAAGCTGGAGGAGACTCAAACAGTAGCGAGTGTGCCCTCTGGGAGCTGTCTGGGTTGGGCTGAGCTGGGCCAGGGCTAGCCAGGGCTCTCTGGATGAGAATGTGTAAGGGAATGGGTGGAGGCTGGCTTGGAGGCTCTGTTGTTGGGCTCGGGGGATCAACTTGCATTGTGAGCACAGTGCCAGAGGAGGAGGTGCTAGGAGGCTGGAGCGACTGAACCCTGGGAGGGGATGGAGGTATATGGGATGGCGGAGGGGGTAAAGACTCAGTGGAAGTCTGAGAAGCTGCTGTGTTTGGCTTGTCCTCACTGTTTTCTCCTTTAAGGACAGCAGGGGGCGTTGGTAGAGGGGCAGAGGCCGGCTCAGTGGTGGGAGATTCTGGGACCTGACTGGGAGGAGAAGGATCCACAGAATGGCGCTTAGTAACAGGAGTCATCCTTTTTGGGGGTGTCGGTGGAGAGCGCTTAACAGGTGCTGGCACAATGATGACACCACTGCCAGGCTGTGAAAGCTCCGCTGTGAAAAAATAGTCAACAACACTGAGTATTACTGGTCATATACAATGCTGCCCACAAACATAATCTGCAGTCAGTGCATGAGATGCACACTCAGTCCAAAGCTGGGTGAAGTCTCTTTCACATAAAGAAGCAAAAAGGCAAGTATGACGGTGCTAAAGATGTGCCTGTTACTGCTGCGCTGGTTGCTGAGTCAGTGAAAGGCAACACATAAGTTATAACAGCTGTATTAACATTCGGAAAGAAACATCATATGAGATCAACAAGCACATTAAATGCACTCTAGCACACTAGACATCCATCAAAATGCCATGCATTTTCTCTACAGTGTTTGGATTTCGGTTAGTTGAATTAAAAACAGTTCCAGTTGCTGTGATACACATGCAGTGCAGAACAGGGCTCCAGACTAACTTTTTCATCACTGCCCTAGGCACCGTCCCAAAAAAACAATTTTAACCTTATTAAGTAAATGTGAACATCCCAAAATCCAAATGTTGTTTCTTTACTTTGTTACCATTATCTATAATTGTTGTTAGTGGCATTACAAAAACAACACTGGAATAAGGAAATAAATTATTACATTTATTTTGCTCCAGACACAACTGATGAATAGTTCCTTTTTTTTCAAGTAAAAATGTCAAATATTTTCTGGTTCCACATACCTAAATGTGAGTATTTTTTCTGCTTTTCTTTGTTATTCATCACAGTAAATGAAGAGCCTGATGGCTTTATGGCTATGCTTTTTTAATCAAACAAAAAAAAAAATCTCATTGAGATCTGTTTGAACTGTTAGCTATTTTGCCAAGGCAGCTTCAATAAAAACCATTTGGTTTAGTCACCGCTATTTCTACACTAGGAGATTCACCAAGTGTTTACTCAATTATGTAAACCAATTTTTTTTTTCTCTCACGAGACAAGCACTTCATGTCCGTGCTCCTCAGCATTAAGTGGATTTGTTCCTGAAAAATACAGATACAAAATGCTGCCCTTCGCATTTTCAAACAGTTTCTGGACTCTTATATTATTATATATATATATAATCATCGCATATAATTATTATGATTCTCAGCTCTTCAGTGTGAGTGGCAGAGCTGCAGTGCTCATCTCAACTTGCACACAGAGCCCCACTTACCAGGCAGTCTGCCGGTGTCATGCCAAGGTAGTTACCAGCAGAACGTGTGCATTCAGTGAAGGCGGACCTATGACACCAGCATTTCTTTGCACTGGTCATTTCTGCTCCTCACTTAAATACAGACTCTGTCTGTTACTATATTTGGTCCTGACTAGAGATGTAACGGTATCAAAAACTCAAGGGTACGATAACACCTCAGTATCAAGTCCATGGTTTGTTTTTCACTTAAACTGCTTTCTTTCCTTTATAAGCATGTGTAAATAATAATCATATTAATTGTCATTGGCAGAGAAGAAAACTGAAGGTTGAAGAATTTAACAATGACCCAGCTCATACCCCATGTTCTTTGCTCTATACTGCAGGCACAAGTTAACTGCCCTACTTTGACGGACAAAGTCATTTTCTACAAGTAATGTCATTTTGGTACTTTCACGAGTTAAGCAAGCATTTTTTCTTTGTTTCCTTCTTCCACTGTGAGCTGGATCAGTGTGTCTGTCTGCTAAGACAATCTGTCAGCAAGTCTCTCTCTACCAGAGTTTTTCTTTAATCTTTCTTTTGACAGCTTCACTCTGCCGCTGAAGAGAAAACGAAAGCAAACTCAGGGCGGTTTATGACTTTACTTCTTCAACACGCCTGAGTTTATCTTGACACTGAAGTTGAGGAAACACTAAGCACATGTGATCTCTTTCACTGCAGCCTGCCTCTGTCTTGTTCAAAAGCGTTACAGTCTGTGACCGTGATTCGGATTGTTTGTCGTCCCTCAGTGCGTGATGAGGAAACAGCCACAATGGCCGATGGTCTCTGTAGTTTCCAGTTCCCTCCACTGTTACACTGTAAAATTAATGGTACCGTAAGACTTACTCATTTACAACATATCAACAATAAGTATTGGTTCCTTAAACATACAGACTGTACAGTACATACATAAGTCCCATTCATCCCGAGACAACAGGACACCATTAGTCTTGAGCCCTGATGCAGAATCAGTGTTAAAATGGAGGTGAGGTATTACGTTATGAAGGTGGTAAAAACTCAACCAGTCTGCAGGCAATCTTAAGACAGATTGAGATCTGGCTTCCAACTGGGTACCTGAGCCAGTCTGGGTGGCCCTGTGCCGCAGATATATGGGGAGAGAGAGGTATGGGCCAAGCTCACTCTGGCGTCTCCAGCTGGTCCAGTAACAAGGCTGCCTGACCTTAGAGCCCCTGTTTAATGAGGAGGCTGCCAAAAATGAGTGGAGATATCAAGGATAAGTCTGGGTTTGCATTCCAAGCTGGGAGAGAAATACAAGAGGGTAGCCTCAAAAACCAAGTATCGGTTGGGCTATAATTCCGCATAATGTATCCAATATAAAAAACGGTCTGGTGAGAAGACATAACGGACAGTATCTAATACACAATAGTACACATCACATTGAAAAGAAAGGGAAAGAAACAAAGAACAGAAGGTGTGTTTAACAGGGACTGCCTGCATGTGGAATGGGTATACATGTAAAGTTGAAGAGAGCAGAGAACCTTGCGACACTGTCAAGCTCCCAATAATAATTCTCTTTATTCTAAAGTACTACATAAAAAAGCTACGTTTCGAGCAACAGCCAGCTCTTCTTCAGGCAGGCTTCCTGAAGAGCCAGCTGTAGTTTGAAACATTGTAGCTTTTTTATGTAGTCCTTTAGAACAAAGGGAATTATTATTGGGAGCTTGACAGTGTTGCGAGTCTCTCTACTCTCTTCAAGCCATTGCCTAGACTCAGCACCTGGTTAGTAGATGTGCGTGTGCTTACCCTGTCACTGCACATGTAAAGATTCAATAGTTCAACTGACTTAAACAGATACTCTCTAATTTCAAAGTACATTAGCAATCTCACACAACCAGTAAGGTGAGTTAATGTGTACAGACAAAAATCTGTCCACTGTGAATTAACTGTGGGCACTGGCATAAAGTAACATATAATAAGAAACCACTCCTATCAAATGGTAGTGAAGTGTGTCTCTGTCACAGATACTGTTTCAAAGGGATGGGCTGTAAACAAGAGCAGCTGCTGCATGCTGGGACAAATAACATGAAAACTAAAAGCCAACCAGTATCTATGAAACCTCTAGAGAAGAGCTGGCATTGCATAAATGGTGCAAAGACAAGCTGGTGCTTGTCCTCCCCTCAGAGACTGCTCGCTGTACACACTGAATCTGCAAACTAGCAACAAGTTGAAAACACCTACACAGCAGTGAGTTAAAGCCTCACTGTGAAACTAAGCTCACAGATTTAGGAAAGAAATCAAGCAATTACAGCCATTGCTTTTAGAGTCTGAATTTATTATATAAAACGCAGAATTGTCAGGGTTAGAGATTTGTATTCCAAAGTGCCCTGGATTAAATTTATTGTGGAATTTTTTTTAAATGTACCTGGATTGGATCAAACACAGAATAATTTATCATAGATCTGGTCTCAGCAATCAGGTTGGATCTTATCAGAAAGATGCAAGAAAAATGACACTTATTTAAGAAATAAGTTGTTGTCAAACCTGAAGGGAACAAGTTGAATTTAATCAATCTGCATAGTTAAGTCAATTATGTTTGTGCTGGCCTTTGGATTGAAAAGATAACTTCAACAGATGTGGACTAAATAATTGCAGTGTGGGCAGTGTTGGAAAGGTTACTTTCATAATTTAACAGGCTAGGGTTGGGGGATTGGACAAATATATTGACTATCAGTGATGGGTTGGTTTATTGGGGCTGATATTCTGGTCAATTTTTGACTTCCTTTTTTTCCCCTTCTAAATCAATGGTCCATCTCCTAGAAAATGTCACTCAATAAATGATTAACCTGTAAGCCACTAAACAGGAATGGGCAGTTGGTTTTCTAACTGTTAAATGAAAGATGTTGAAGAGCAGCACAACTGACCAGTGCAAAGGAATGCTGGTGTTGTACCAAGGTATCTGTGCTTTGATTTCACCCAAGTAAATTAAAAATGACAACATGTGAATGGTTTAATTCATCGGTTTTGGTATTGTTAATTCATCAATGAGTTTGCGAAGTAACATATGGCTCCTCTATCTTAATAAATGCTTTTATTCAATGGCAGATAGCCTGTGGAGCAGGACTCAGCGCGCAAGCTGCCTGCGCAAGTTGACGAGCAGTGCAACCCCACCACTCACACAGAAGAGCTGAGAATAATAATTATATGCAATAATTACATGTGAGTCCAAAAACTCGACGTATTTGCAACGTATTTGTACTTCTCTATGCAAAAACCTACTTAATCCTTGCGGGCTCCTCAGTGCAGGTATGAAGTGCTTGTCTGAGAGAAAAGAACTGCTGTACATGAGTAGACATGCTGTGAATCTCTCATAAACAGTGGTGACTACAAACTGCCCATGTCTGCATAACATAAGAACTATAACAGGCTACAGATTACTAGTAACTCAGTAAAAGGGATAGTTCACCCAAAAATGAAAATTCAGTTATTATCTACTCACACTCATGCCGATGGAAAGCCGGGTGAAGTTTTGGAGTCCACAAAACACTGCTGGGGTTTAACAGGAAGGAGACGTTGCTTTGATATCCCACATAACTGAAGCTTATGACAGCCAGGATTCAAACATCCAAAAGTTCATAATGAAACCACAAAATATCTCCAACCTGCTCATCCGTAGTAATCCAAGTGTCTTGTAGCCCCGAAATGACAATTTGTTTTGAAAAACGTCAATGGCGCCATGTTTTTAGCCTCACTGTAGCCTGTAGCTGCAACCCCTCACTGTAGGAGCCACATTCACGTATGTTCGCCCTGACGAGCTCGCGGGATCTGCTTACCTGTGTTTACATGCTACCAAGGACTTTCAGGACACTTGGATTACTATGGACGAGCAGTTTGGAAATACTTTGTGGTTTCATTATGAACTTTTGGATGTTTGAATCCTGGCCACCATAAGCTTCAATTATGCGGGATATCAGAGCAATGCCTCCTTCCCGTGAAACTCCAGCAGTGTTTTGTGGACTCCAAAACTTCACCCGGCTTTCCATTGGCATGAAGGTGAGTAGATAATGACTGAATTTTCATTTTTGGGTGAACTATCCCTTTAAAGATGATGATATTCACAAAATGAAGTAATGTTTTACATTTGATTACTTTTTGATTCCTTTCCAACAGATTGGTTTTACAACTTTATTTTATGTGACCTACTGCAGTTACAAGAACTTGCTGAAGATGTTTTCCAAGGTTTGACTTTTTTCATTGGTGAGTAACAAGCTCTACAACGTACAGTCAAATTAGAGTCATCTTCTGATTTCACAAAGAAAACAAAGTTAAATTTCCTGCATTGAAAGTTGTTTTTATCTGATGTTATGATCATGTCAAAGAGGACGTCTTACACCTAAATATGCTTAGAAAGAATTAAAAATAAAAACACTGGAAAACCTGTTAAATCAAAGTTTTCTGCAGAAGTTATACTAAATAATTCTAAGTTCCTCTTCAGCAACATTGATTCTAAAATGAATGCATAATGAAATCATACTTGTGCCCTTTTCTCTTCCAAATAACAGGAACTGTACAATATAACCAAGAGCATTCATGGCAGTGTCATTATAAATGTCAAGTGTGTAGTCTATCACAAAGAGCTTTCAGTATCAATACTGTGCAAGAACGTGTGCTGCACCCTGTTTTTATCTTAGTCACAGCTGAATTCCTCCACTACATTGAAAGCTCAAACACCGCTGTTGTATCAAGCAGCTAACTCTCAGGATCTGGGCATCATCCCACAAGTACATGAACTCCAATACCAGTACATTTTTCAGCTTACAACAACATTGCAACAATATTTTGTGCTGTTACTAGAATGGCCAAGTAGTCTGTGGCCCTGTGGAGGTGACTGTATCAATCCAGCATTTGATACCATTGTTTCTAACCAGTTTAACCCAGAGTATTGTTGGGCATCCTACAAAACCCTTTTGGAAGTTGTGTGACTGAAAGTATAAATAAGGATAAACAAAAAATAAAAGCAGTTGTTTATAGTGAGAAGCTGATTTTATGTGTCCTATAAAACTGTAGAAGCAGATTCTAAACTCACCAAGCAGTGTGGGGTTGCTGTTGCGGTTGGCGGGTTTGGGTGGAGGGACAGGAGGCTGCTTAGCGTGGGGAGGGACAGGGGGTGGCACATCTGAGTCAGCTGGGGAAGGAGCAGCAAGGGAGGGTCGAGGCAGGTCATCAGCTATGAGGGAGACTGTCCTCGGAGGCTTGGCCACAGCTACAGCAGCAGAAGAGGAAGAGGAGGAAGAAGAGCAGGAAGATGATGAAGAGGAAGAGGGGGTTGGACTCTTGCCGGACTCAGTGGAAGGAGTAGTGAGATATTTAGGGGGTAGCAGAGCCTGTTTGGGTGGAGGAGGTTCCTGCTGAGAATCTGGTGCGGGGTGAGGGTCAGGGACAAAGCGAACACCAGCGGACTCTACAGGGTGGGTACATATGCAAACATAAACATTAAAAAGTCAAATAAAAAAGAAATCATGTACAGGTTAACACTGAAGTAAACACTGAGATGTAAGTGAGCCTTTCAAAATAAGCAGTGGCTCCAGAGCTTACCCAGAGGACAGCTCTGATCAAGGCTCTACAGTTATCAGACGATGAGAGGTAACATGAATCAGACAAACTAAAGCTTACACAAAGCAGACGTGGAGAAAGATCAAAGAAACACAAAGGCACTAAAGATTTGTTTTTCTATCTTTTCATATCCTCATAAACCCAAGCATTAAAGCTTAATATTTACTCTTTCAGTTTGTTGAGACTTTCGATTGAGCTTGTTAGCTTCATAAACCATGTCAGAATTACTGTTGAATCATTTACTTAAAATGTCTTTGCAACATCATATAGACACTCTGGTATGCACATATGTTGGAATTTCATCATAGCATCATATTCACTGACTGTTTAGTAGGAGAATGGTATGCAGGTCCCAAGAGAAAGAATGTCTGCATGTCAACACAAATACAACAAGACAGAGATGTACAATGAAAGACATTAAATTCATCAACCTGGAAACCAAAACGGTCACAACAATATTCACTTTCATACCCATAATCTGAATATTCTGGTCAACTGGTCAAAGATCTTTTGACAAAACAAAATATTGTAGTCCTATTCTAAACTGTACACAACTCAATGATATATCGTCAGGTAGAAATGTCTCACCTAGATATTATTAGACTTTTCATTTGAAACATTAAAGTCACATAGTGCCATAATGAGACTGCTTTGGCACGTGGTTCAGTTGTTTTTCCACAGTTGTGTGAATGCAGATATGTTTCACTCCAAGATTGTGAAATTGCCATAGCACATGTCACCTCAATAAAGGTTTGTGTGACTGATTTGTAGGGGTGTGCAAAAAAATCGATTCACTCAACTATCGTGATTTTATATGCTAAGATTCAATAAATCGATGTCAAAGTTCAGAATCGATTTTCCCGATTTTTCAAAAAGCAAAGGT
>JAQLOL010000008.1:22371937-22382895 GCA_029783665.1 Naso thynnoides
CAGTGTATTGTTTGAGAAAAATCGCAATAATCGTGATATTGAATCGCAAATCGCAGTATAATCAATAATCGTGATATTGAATCGCAAATCGCAGTATAATCAATAATCGTGATATAAATCGAGTCGTCACCCAAGTATCATGATTCGAATCGAATCGGGAGGTAAGTGAATCATCCCACTCCTACTGATTTGTATATACATATCAATAATATATAATAATACGTGTGTGTGTGTGTGTGTATATATATATAATTTAGGAGAGGTGCTCATCAAAAAAATACTTCTCCTGTCATGCTGTGAGCAGGACAGAAAGGGCCAAATATGAGCATCTCATCCAAAACATTGTAAAACACAGAACAAACTGTCAAAAAATGTGCCAAGATAAAGTGACTCCATCATTTTTCTTGACTTTGGTTACCCCGGAACTCAGATCCTAAAAAACAACCAAACTAACTCTTACTTAAAGTTTCTAAACTATCATCAAGCAATTGAAAGCCACAGACATGCAGGTTGAGAAAAAAAACAAAAAACACAAGCTACATTACCTAGTATAATTCAACACAGGAGCAAGATCTTACCTGAGCGTTCTCTGAACTCTGCAGCTGGGATGTATCTGGGCAGGGTAGACCTCTTGTCAGCCTCTGATGCTGGACGAACTCTCTTATTGTCCTCTGAGGAGCTCTTCTGCAGGAGAGGTCGCAAGTCCATCTCAGACACAGGCCTCACAGTAGGTCGTGAGTCTTCCAAAAAGCGCTGAGACTCCAGCTTTTCTCTCCTCTCTTTTTCCTCCTTCTTTTCCCGATCATCTCTTTGTTCTTTTTCATTTCTCTTCGCCCAGTCATCCAATCTATTCTTATCTTCTCTTCTATCTCTGTCTTGTCGCTTGTCTCTTTCTTCTCTCCTATCCCCATCATCTCTTTCTCCTCGCACATCTTTTCTCTCCCTGTCTTCTCTTTCTCTGTCATCTCTATTCTCTCTTCTTTCCCTGTCAATTCGCCAATCTCTATCTTCTGCCCTGTCCCTCCTTTCCCACTCATCACGATCCCTGCGTTCCCTCTCGTCCTTGTCTCTTCTTTCTCTTTCATCCTGATCTTTCCTTTCCCTCTCATCACGATCTCTGCGCTCTCTCTCATCCCTATCCTTCCTTTCCCTCTCGTCACGATCTCGGCGCTCTCTCTCATCCCTATCCTTCCTTTCCCTCTCGTCACGATCTCTGCGCTCTCTCTCATCCCTATCCTTCCTTTCCCTCTCGTCACGATCTCTGCTTTCTCTCGTATCCCGATCCTTCCTTTCCCCCTCATCGCGATCTCTGCGCTCTCTCTCGTCCCAGTCCTTCCTTTCTCTATTCTCACGGTCTCTGCGCTCTCTCTCATCCCTGTCCTTACTTTCCTTCTCATCACGGTCTCGGCGCTCTCGCTCATCCCTATCCTTCCTTTCTCTCTCGTCACGATCTCTGCGCTCTCTCTCATCCCGATCCCTCCTTTCCCTATTGTCTCGATCTCTTCGTTCCCTATCATCACGATCTCTCCTCTCCCTATTGTCTCTCTCTGTTCTTTCATCTCTCCTCTCTCTGTCATCTCTCCATTCCCGTCTTTCTCTAATGTCTCTGTCTTCCTTTCGATCAACTCCCCCATCCCTTTCCCCTCGCCAGTCCCTTCTATCCATGTCTTCCCTGGTTTTCCTTCCTCTGTCCTCTCTGTCATCTCTGCCATCTCTCCTCTCTTCTCTGCGGTATCTGTCACCATGTGGAGGACCTCTAGGTAAAGATCCACCTCTCTTTTCAACATCTGATGGCAGACGGCTTCTTCGGTCTGCGTCCAAAGAAAGCTGGGCATGAGAGTCCACATCCAGGGGAGCCCGGTTACTTCGGGAGGCATCTGACAGTGCTCTATTTCTACGTTCATCTGCTGGGGGCAGCCTGAGGGTATTCACCTTAATGTCAGATTCACCTCGAGACACTCGCACCCCTGCTTCGGAGAGCCTATCAACGTCCATTGGCACAGGATGTCCATTTTTTACTGGTTGACCTCTGGAGTGGTTTACATCATTGCTCTCTGTCCCATGAGCAGTAAAAGACATGAGCAGTAAAATACATTGTCAAAGCATGAACCAATTCATCTACTCATTACTGTTAACATAAAAACAAAAAGCTTAACCTACCATTCTCTGGGATATCCCTTAGAACCCCTCTTGCAATCAGCTCTTGTCGACTTTTTCTAACAGAAATCTTCCTTTCCAAGGCTGAATAAAGGAAAAAAATATCAATGATTCAAACATAAATTAATGCACACAAGATGAAATTAGTAAGACTTTATAACCCACATACCTATGGATGTTTCAGTAAATTTTTCACTTGGCTTCCTCTTTCGCCATTTCCAGGGCTTGAAGATCCTTCCCATTTTGGAGAACTTGCCTTTGCGTTTGGTTGGAGGTGTTCCCCCACTGGAGTTTTCTTCCTCACCACGAGTTGTGCTTTGTTGTAAGTCGACCTCATCATCTACATAGACATGGCAAAGTAAAAAAAAAAAAAAACATTACTTGTGTTGAATACTATGTTTTAATTGAAGGCACTATTGCAGACAATTGATGTATCAGCTTTGTTAGGACTTTTATTCCAGGGAAGAAAATATCAGAGTGCATGAGGTCACAGTAAACTGAAACTAAAGAGGGATTTCAATAGTCTTTGGCCTCATTTGCAAAGGCGGTGTTGCTCTCTGTTTCTACCATGGCAAAGCAATCTCTAACTATACTAAATAAAGGCACAGGGTTTCAGCAGGTAATATTCAGGTGTAGTGGCCAGCTACATTTCAGAAAAAAAAATTGAAAAATTGAAATGCCATGTCTTTAGGGAGTCCTGCTTTGGGAAAGCATGCCCAACCCCTGCGGAAACACTGAAGTTTTCAATATATACTCTTGGAACAGGTTGTTAAAAGTTGCTTAAAAACACTTTTTAATAGCCTGGTAAACCAGACCCATAATTCATTTCACGAATAAATTTACTTTGTGAAAAGGGTCTGGACCACGCTCCATTGAGGATTCTTGAAAATTTTAATCCTAGAAGGCGTGGTATCAGGTGAAGTGTAAAACTACTGGACCACCCTTAAACCATTCGGCATTAACATGACTGTATGACATACACCGTGGGCCTGGCTACCCAGTGAAACCCAGTGAAATAGACAGACGAGCGGGAAGGTCAACGTCAGATCCATTCATTAATCACATAAATGCTGTTATATCGTGTTATGATTGAGATTCTGACATGCCATGCTTTACGGAGAGAGACAGTTAAACATTTCTTGTATGGAATTATATCACATTATCACCAAGAAGATGCAGCTACAGGCTGCAGCTAACTGCTAACACTGGGAGACCCTGCCTCTCGCTCCCCTGAGACAGCAGCTTAAACATCATTAGCCTTTAGGCTACAGACGAATGGTCGCTTACGTTAGTTTTCCATAAGATGTGCAATAATCAAATAGATATTGGTATATTGTGTTGCGATATTGGCTGTTTACGTCAGTTTTAGTGCTTTTTTTTACGGTGTTTTTTAACATGTTGTGTCCTACCCGACGCACACGAGTCCGAGTCCCTTGTCCGCATCACACAGAAAGACTCTTACTAAAGGCTGATATTCTTTCCTGTGTGTAGTAATCACAACAAGCAGTACATTTTATGTCCACAAGGTTGGTATCTATCTGGTTGGAACAATTCTTGTATTTTATATTCGGTTGCTCTCACTAATTTGGGTTTTTTGGTAGCCTTGTAAACCAAAGTCGTAGGCCTACACCATGACTGAACTACCGTGAGCAAGCATTTGACTTCTATGTCATCAAATTTAACCACTCCCGATAGCAGCTGATTGGTCTGCTGCTATGGGCCTTGTTACCAGACTGATTCTTAGCGAAAACCAAGCTGAGCAGAAGGAGGGTGTAGCCAGGCTACATTTTAAACAACAGCTAGGCCACCATCCAAGACGCTTTAAGAGCTATCTATGAACTAACAATTGACCTTCACTAAGCTCTGCTCTCGAACACAAACAGACCAGTCAGAGCACAGCATCTGCCAGCCCTGACCAGGGTCTGACAACTACATGGCTGTGCTCTACTGAAACCAAAGCAGTCGTTTTGGATTTTGGTCATTTTTTTAAGCTGGTTCTGTGAATTTTGAGCTCGTCTGGGTTGAACGTTGTGTCTGGGGCACTTTTTAAAATGATTTTTGTTATTCAGTGACTTTTCAAGGAGATATACATTCCAAGATCAAACGCTGAGTGTAACGTTATGCTCCTGACAAAACTGTTTGGGCATCCTCGTTCCCTATCGAACCCCTCACAGTTTAACAAGCACAGTTAGCATTACATCTGCTCTGGTAACCCTTCGTTAAACATCAACATGTTACATATTAGTTGATATCAGCCAGTTTGTTTGAGGTACTTGTGGCTGTTAGGAAAGTAAGCAGGCCTAGCCAGCTAAGCTGAAGTTTAAGGCTGGAGTCTGGAAATTACAGCTCTCAACAGTTTGCAGCGTTTAACCTGAACTCAAACCCGATAAAAAAGCTCAGCTTTACTTTTAACATTGATAGATATGTAGAGACGTGTCCCCCTTTTGTCCTAAATGGGTCTAATATCATTACGAGAGTACTGAATGAATTGAAACACAAGTTGAAGCCACTTAGCATGTATCTTAATATCTATAACTTTAACCGGTTTTCTCTGCTGAGTCAGTTTAACATTAGGGTCCGACCGATATGGAATTTTTGGGAACGATGCTGATACCAATATTAGAAAGTAAGAAAACTCTGATATCTGATATATCGGTTGATATTTTATAGAAGATATTTCAAATGTGGTTATCAAATATGAGTGCCAAAGACATGTAATGAAGGCAGGGTATACAACAAACTTTATTCCAAATATCAGTGCACTGAGCATTAAACACTTATTTTCAATCCAATAATGGACCACTCTCTGCTGGACAAACTGCACTATTACACCATTTTAAATGACTAAAGCAATTTTTCCAAACTTAAAAAACAGTTTTAATATCGGCATATACATATGTGCCCATAACAATATATCTGCAATGGGCCAATATCGGCCGATAACATCAGCAAACCAATATATCGGTTGGGCCCTATTTGACCGAGTGAGCTCTATTTTAGCTCTGAAAGCTTAACAGACATAGCAACAGTAACTAAGGGGGGCATAGCTTAGCATAGGGTAAATTAAGCATGCTATGTATTAATAAAAGCGGATAAAAAAACAACACTATTACAAACACATCAGTCAGATAAAATGCAATCATGACTGACAAATATACAGGCCAATATCAACCTTAACTAGTCAAAGATAAAAACAAAAAATAGTCTATTTTCTGTTTGCAGCAGGTCAGATCATATCAGGAATACATGTCCATATACAGGGCAATTATCCGTCACAGTGAAGGACTAAACTTTAAAATGTCTGGTCCAAATTTTAAATCTTATTACTTGCTTAATAGCCTCTGCTACCACGAGAGAGCCAGACTGTGAAATAAACACATTTATAATCTGATTTTCGCCACAGAAGTGATAGGTAAAGGATCATGTAAAATCTTCAGCATGTTAGGTTCACTATCAGTTGTAGTATGGTGACCAAAATTGCTGTATGTAAAAAAAAAGATTTAGCTGAAAAAATTGATGACAAATAAGTGAAAAACTATGACAGAACCATGACTCAAAATTTCTAAGCTGCTTTAAACAATTGAAAAACCGAAGACAGCAAGAACTGGGTGTGAAACCACTATTATAATTCTTAGCTGATGAGTTGTATGGCAGCAGTTACGCAACAGAGAGCTATGCAGAAAACTTGGAGTTTAAGTGCAGGCAAGAGGGAGGGTGGAACCACTTTTTCGTAAGTTAATGTCCAGGAAGACAAGTGAGTCTGCTTTTGCATTTGAGCAGTTACACCGAGCATTATGTGACATTACAAAGATGGCAAGCTTGATAGGGAGGCTCACGAGCTGTTAGATGAAAAACAAATATTTCCAACAGAGAGGGCATTACTGGTAATTTGGTCATATTGGTTTCAATCTCAGAGAATGATTAGATTTTAAATATCAGCAGTCATATGCACTTATTCAAGGCTCAATGCAACAACCTGGGAGCAATCGACACAAACAGTGAAGGCAAATTTCGTTGAAAAAGGCAAGAGATGAGTAGCGCTGCCAAACAAGGTGAAAAGATGGGATCCCTGGTTTCCCTCCAACAATGATATAACTAACTGATTTCAGCTGAACCATATCTGACAGAGAAGAAGAACACACAGCTATTTGTTTGTTTGCTACAGGTTTGTCACACATTATACTGACTGTTTAAAAGTGGACTGTTATATTTTACAATCATCATAAAACACGTCCTGAGGATCAAAATTGTAGCCAGTAACGTTAGTCAGAAGCTCAGACTAGCTCGTTGGGTTGCAACAGAAGCAAAGTGTGACCGGCCCTTTAATCATTTAGCCAATTACATGGCGATTTGAGATAATCGCATCATTTGATGCCTGCACTTACAAGGTCCATTATAAGGCAGCTTTGTCAATGTGGCTCAGGGCACAATGTGAGTGCTACCCCTGGTCTCAAGCCCTGCCCTGTACTACAATTTTCATGCATCCTGCTGTAAGCGTTTCACTAGATCAGTCAGCCACCATCGTCTTTTCTAAATGTTGATGAATTTCTCAGCTTTATATCCAAAACCATTGCTGGCTAGCATTAAATATTTTGAGCTATAAAGTTCAGAATTATGCAGTTAAGACACTGATTCTCACCAACTGTTCCCAGATGTTCCTTTAATACCAGTCACACTCTAAAATCACAGCATTACCACTGTATATTTCTATTCGTTTTGTTTATGTATCAAAAATCACAACTAAAACAATTACTGGCTAATAGGTTTGCCTCAGTGAGGACCATTTTCCACCGGTTAAGAAACTAGTGACACCACTGGTGTTACCAATTAACACCTATTAATATCTATTAAGTTACTGCAAAGTACTGCAGCTTAGAAAAAGTTATCTTGCAAAACAGGAGTTGACTGTAATAATGAAGTAAACATAACAGGAAACGCAGTGTATCAGTGAGTTTAGCACACTCAAGAATTTCTTACGAGACAACTATCCTTTTCTTTTTCTTTTTTTTTTTAATGGAATTTCAGCTCAAAATATAGAGTAATGGAAAAAGAAGGCATAGCCAGAGTGACTTGCTTAAATTAAAAGCTGAAGACAACATCCTGCAATCTTCAACTTCACATGAGGTAGCCAACTCCAGTTACATTGCTTAAATCCGAAAATTGCCAACAACAACATTGATTCGGCTTTGCGCACTGAAAAATCCAAATGGGTCCATCACTAGCGTGATGTTGTGACTTTGGGTCTGTACTATGAAGCAGAATTTACGCTTATCGGGTGACTCAAGGTTCGAGTTTTCAGACTTGTGAAGGTGGATTACTTCTTATTGGGCTAAATTTCTCCAGTAACTTATGCCAAATGCCTAACCAGCCAACCTCCAGAGCAGGTTATGTTCGAGATAAGAGGTCAGGAGGCAAAGACGCACCACCCACTGCAGGGCTCCAGACTAACTTTTTTACTAGGAGCGCTGAAGCGCCTTACTGAAAATTTCTTGGAGCACAAGCAGAAAATTTAGGGGCCACACCTTAAATTAAACTGACGTCTGTCATCTTTGGTGTGCAGAAGTTAAAAAAATAAACTTCAGACGCTCAAGACACACAACTGCAGCGCTCATCAATGTCACTTCACAGCCTCCCTCTTCCAAAGCCCCACTGCTGTGCCCCTGCGCGTTTCCCCAACTTTTAGGGGGGGGGATTGGGCACGGACCAAGAGGAACAGATACGAAGGACACCTCCTGAAAACTTTGTCCACTCCTTTAACGATGGATGGTTCCAGAGTTACAGCAAAATGGAACCATCAGGTGCTCCCAGCTATTTTTCCCCACATAAGCTCAGGTGGCATTTTTGCAGCAGCTGCGCCTAGTGCGACACGTTTCAGTGTGATCCCAGCCATAGGCCTATACTGGTGGATTCCCGTCCTCCTTGTTTTTCAACATGAAGAGAGAGATATTAAATGTTGTACTCATTCACACAGTCAGTAATTTTTTTTCCAATCTTCCTGCAACTAACAGCTGCAGTTGCTTTTCATCTAAATCATATATTAGTTTTCTCCTCAGATTTAAAATATGTTGCTCTGCTTCCACTAGACTGCCCAGTCCATGTTTGCAATTGGTCATATGCTGGAAATACTGAATCGCCTTATAGTACAAGCCTCTGTGCTGCATTAGAACATAACAATGTGAGAAGGATTCTTTTCACAAACAAACACAGAAAATTTCAAGATACCAACCTATAACAAATGAAGTGAAATGTAGTGAAGAGGAAAAAGAGTAAATTGTACAATGCTCAGATAAAAGCCTAAAACCCAAACCTTCGGTATGCATTTCCAAACTGACTCTATACAGGAGAGCTGTTTCAACAAGACCGGGGACAGAAGTAACAACACAGGCCTCTGTAAATGTTCAGCCATTTAAACTCAAAAGGACTTTTAAAAGTATGACACCTGCACTGACCACCCAGGACTAAGCAATACCCTGCAGTCCCTAGGTCAAGCTGTCCATATGACTCATGCCAATCACATCACATGCTGACATGCTGACACCAACTTCACAGAATAGCACACCAGAGGCAAAAATACATTTTGCATGGAGAGCAAATATGTAACCAAGTGGATGTTCTCGTGTTACTTGTTTTAGTGAGGTAAGAGTCTTGAAATGTGTTAGAACAGAAACCTTACATTAACACGTAGAGCACACAAAGCAGGCTATTGATTCTTTTCAACTAACAGCAGGCCATGACCCACACTTCAGCACAGTGATATGATGTAGAAGTGAGGCGACAAAAAGTGGGTGGTCGGCGTCACATAGATGCTGGAATTCTAACAGCTTTAAGCAGTATTTCTAAGAGTATTCATATGAGTGCAAACAGAACTCAAAAGAGGACACTCCTTTTGACAGCAAAAACAGGTTCTGAAAGTTTGTCTGTTATTAGCATAACCAGAGTGACTAAGGCTTTAGGGATAACTTTACACCTACAGAATACAATGTGATTTGAGACATAGCCTGTATGTTTAAAAAAATAAAGGGAAAAAAAAGACCCACATGGAGAAAGCTAGTGTCACTTGGTGTCTTGTACCCCCAAATCTTGTTTTTCAGAAAGGCTTGCACAGGGAGATGGAGCACTGTGTGCAGACAGAGAAGTTTGTGTGGGTTGTACATTTCACAATCACCACATTCCATCTGCTTGCATTCTTTCTCACCTGTCTGTACCTGCCGCCTTCTAGTTTCTCTCCGGTTTCAAAACACCTGCTCCTACATACACTTAATCTTCTTTTTGGCCTTTCTAAATAAATGCTCACATGCTGGCAGGTTGTTACTTAAAATGTTCACAGCAACTATTTATTGCTGAGCCGCTGATCTCTGACTCACCCGTGTTGTGTTGGGCTGGTTGCTGGGCCACTGTCTCACTGCTAGCACTGTGTCCCATGCTACGGCCCCTGTTCACGCTGGCCTGCCGGGCCCTGCCTCTCCTGAGGCCCGCAGCAGAGGAGCAAAACCTAAAGCCACCTCACTCTTCTCCAACCAGACATGGAGCTCCTGTAACTTAAGACTGCCTTGACGGCTCACTTGTATTGTTTATTCTCTCTGGTCTCTGCAGACTTGCCCTCCCCGTTCCTTCAGCCTGTGTGATTTCGTCTCTCCCTTCCTTGCTCCCTCCCTCGCCAGCTTTAAAACACAAACACACTCACTCGCTAAGGTCTTAGGTCCCTCCCTTCTTGGAGCTCTGACTTCTTCAAGGTACGCCAATAAGTTAATCCAGCAGTCTTAGATGCCTTTCATTCCTGAGAGCAGATTTTTCAGGGGCAAAGTTCACAGCAGGAAAGCTTTGAGGTTTGGCCTAACCGGCCATCAAGCCTTGAGGGATTTGCGCTGCAGTGGGCCCCCTGCTAACAACATTTCACAGACTGACAAAACACTACTCCCTGAAGGGCGAGGGGCTGGCTCTGTGAGTGAAGTAACACGAGAAGTGGAAGGTGAGCTGAGCCAAGGTGGGGCTCAGAGCCAGAGAAGAGGAAGTGACACAATGGAGGTCTCCGATGACTTTCCAGGGATCGTCCTTTTAAAGTATGAAATGGTGTGCAAACTCTGTTTTACAAATTCACGATAGACAATTCCATGACTGTAACTCTCTCAGGTTACAAATGTTTTTATTAGCGGTGGGCATTTTCAGTTATTTAAATATTCAAGTAATCTCAATAGTTTATGAACAAGTAATCCATTCCTCACAAATTATATATAAATACATGTATTTATTTTAGGGATGCATGATATCATCAGCTTGTTATCGGTCGACACCTACTTTTTAAAGTATCTCTCTAAATCTCTGTGTAACAGTGAAAAAGCAATGGACATTATGTAAGGGATAATGCCCGACGAGGTGCCCATTATCAGAAATGAATGGACGACGTGGAGGCGTGAGCAGTCCTCCGCTTCGCATCTGACGGTTGCTGCCACGAAATCCATTCATTTCTGATTATGGACACCTCGAAGGGCATTATCCCACTTATACCATGGTCACTTACGAAAGAAATAAATATAAAATCAATTATTAATACGTTAAATGTTGTTTTTTACCATTAAAATCTTAAGTTTTTCACAAGAAGCGGCTGAGTGGACTATTTAATCTCTCGTTGTGACGCCTTGCCAAGTTAACCGGCTCTGGCCACAGAACCTGCAGCTTGGTCTGCCGCAGCTGTGCTGTTGATCGTGAAATTTGATAGAGATACTGGCATGTCCATCATAGTGGCATTTGAAGGACGGAGATTTAACATTTGTGGACCCTGACCACTGCAGGTTGGGACGTTG
>JAQLOL010000008.1:22388953-22402173 GCA_029783665.1 Naso thynnoides
TATTAATTAATTAATTATTTTTTTTTAATATTTAAATGTTTAAGTGTCTCTTTCTGTAGTGTGTTGCAGGTCAGAATCTCAATCATCAGGGCAGGCTCCTGGCATAGGTGACATAGGCGGTTGCGTAGGGCGCCATCTGCTGGAGGGGCGGCACAAGTCACCCTTGGCCTCGAGGAAAAAAATAATAATAATAATAATAATTTATACCCGCTGGCGCCCTCACTTAGTGTTTTCTGTGTAGAAAAAATAAATAAATATTAACAAATAAATAAACAATGACAAACATGTTTCTAAATTGTATGTGGTCACGATGCATGTGGGTGGCGTGTGTCTCCGGTGGTGGTGGTGGTGGGGGGGGGGCACCAGGGTGTAATCTTGCCTAGGGCACCAAATTGGGTAGACCCAGCCCTGTCAATCATAACATAATATTACAGCATTTATGTGATTATTGAACAGTGGATGTTAACCTTCCCACTCTTCTTTCTGTTTCACCGGGTTTCACTGAATAGCCTGACCTACAATAATAAACAATTGGTTTAAGGCTGCTCTAACAGTTTTACACTAAACCTGATACCACGCCTACTAGGATTCAAATTATTAAAAAGAATCCCCGATTGAGCGTGTCCAGACCCTTTTCACGAAGTGAATTTATTCATTAAGTGAATTATGGGTCTGGGGCTAGTTTTTTACTATTTCTTCATCATTCCTGGGATTATTTATGTTGCTTTGTTATGCTGGTTATTTATTTGACTGATCTCTTTGTCTGATATTTCTTGTTCTCATGACTTTTTTAAAAAAATGTCAATGTCAACAAGACAAAATTTGTAATATCTAAAAATTATTTCCCTCTCCGCTTCAGAAATTTTTTGCACTGTTCCTATATCAAGTATTTTAGTTGCTAAATGCATAGTAAGCCAAGATACATATGTTACAATTTCTCAACCTTAGGCATATGTATGCAAAAACAACAAGAAGAAGCTGTTGGAGACTTTCACAAATAATTATTATCACAGAATCTTGATTGCCATCAACCAGCATGTTGGGGAGAGAATAAATCAGGGTAACAACATCGAATAAGGACTGAAACAAAGCAAAACAACACAACTGGTGTTATGGCAACAGTGTGATTATGGTTGCAATCTCAACCCCCATTAAGTACTATCAGTTCCCTGTGCAAACATCAGACATGCTCTTGTTTTTCCTTTGTTTCTTTTCCGCTCCCGGTTCTCTCCCGTGCATAAGGAATTTAGAAGGAATGCAGAAAAGGCTTCCTGTTTTCATTCTGCACTCTTAGTCAGCTATTCACACTCCGAAGCATACACTAGGGGACTGAGAGTTCTTACTGACGTCAGGGTAAATAAAGAGGAAGTCACAATGAACTGATGGAGACACCTACGCATATTATCACTGCATGACCTAATTTGTTTATGCATTCCTACAATATCTTTAACCACAAACAAACTCAAGCCACTTGCACTACACATCGAATACAAGCATCATGTCGACCTTTGATTGGCTTTGAATGTCTCGTTGCCTCACTTATTGTTATAATCTGTCATGCCTTAAACATTTGACCTGTAACCTAGAACGTCCTGTAGATAATTGGAAGCCAAAAGTCACCAACATCCTCTTTAATAAACACTTTCACGTCTCCCTCGCAGAGCGGCCTATCTAAAGTAAACAACGGCCTATGGAGCAACCCAGGAAAGAGAAGCACCGCTCCATGAAGAGATAACCATTGCATGTTATGTTACGGACAAAGGAATCCTAGCAGCATGCTACTTTCTTGTTTGTTCTCTTGACCCCGCAATAGGTTCACTTTGTACCTGCCTTGTAGTTGATTTTGTGACCCTAAATGTAACCTTATTGTTAAGCACATTGTTAAGTTTTTTTTCTGCACAGTCATGCAGAAGTGAAGGCTGCAGTGTTTATTGACAGCAACATGCAGAAGATGGCTATGGCCATACAATCATTTAAATGCACTATATGTAACATATTAGTACCAATTAAGCCACAATTCCTATACAGAGGTCAAGGACTGTCTGCTCTATGTACAGGGCTGATGTCTAGTTTAAACATGCTATGGAAATATGAAAGTGAATGGCAGCAAAATTAAGGCTGACTAAAAGATTGCTTCTAGATATGAACGCAGGCCATCTATAAAAACCAAGAATCCCATCAGCTTCATCAGATGAGACCTGTTCATTATATGCACTGAACTTTAAGTTGTATTATACGATTTCAAGCTGATTTTGCCACATTTTTAGACAGTCTTTGGAGTTAAAGTGTCAAGCTGTTCTGTAATTGGGCTAAAATGTTATATTTAATACAGTACCTTTAACCTTTATATATAGGATCATACTTTCAACCAAATGGGTTTGGAATCTTTCCTTGTAATTAAGTCATTCTTTATGGAGGTTTAACCAAGATACGTTTATATGTAGTCTCAGGTTCAGCTGCACCTAAACCCACAGATTTTTTAAAAGGTTTCTCTTCAACCCATTTCAAATTTTATACAGTAGTCTTTTTAGTAGCAATACGCAACAATGACCAAAAATTAGGTCGAAATTTACTTTTATGATAACTGTTAAATCATTAATTTGGTAAAACTTAACTCAAAGCATCCATTTATAATGCATTATGAACATACTTACGTACTGCATTACAATGTGCCTATAGTGCTGCATAAAGCAAGGTTAGGGTAACTCTAATCCTAACCTTATACCACCTATACCGCATTATAAGTGTAATCATAATGTGTTATAATGTGTTGTATGTGTTCATAATGAGTTATAATGCATAGGAAACAGCTTTATAGAGGGTGTTAACATTAATTTTAACCAGGCTGTCATGGAAATTTTCATGGAATATCTGAGAACCTCAAATTGTTGTAATCATTCTAATAAATCAAATGTCAACAAAAGCCTTTAAGGACTTTATATAATTTCTTGCAACACAAGGAGGAGGAGCAAAACATGGCTGCACCCAAAGGTCTTGTTGACACTCCAGGTGAATTTTCATAGAGCCTTTTTTTTAATGTGTTAATTTCATTTGGTCCAGGTCCTGTTCACACTGGCTTCATACAAATCAGCAAAAACTGAAGACATGAAATAATACAGGCTGATAGGTAAATCCTTACTTGGACTGTTTATCCTTGTCTGTCATCCTGAATTGAAACCAGATGACAGATTGCAAGTCATGCAGCACTTTCAAGCTTGTTTAGCCAGAGTGAAGCAAATTTTCACCTCCAGTCAATATGAGTGACTTTGTGCTGGACCATTTGGTTTTATTTGCTCTAAACAGCGAATGGATGAGACCCTAGTTTTCAAGTTTCCTGGAGTGGCTATGTGGTTTGAACCAGAGTTTGTTTTAACTACACCAAACAGCTTAGGTGTAAATTTATTATGATGTAGGGGCTTTCTGCGGGCCATCTGGACACCTTCTATTCATAATTTCCACATTGACATACAAGTGCATTTACTTATACTTGCAAAAATAAATAATAACAGCAAAATTAACCAAAACCTCAACATGTCAGTCAAAAACAGCTTTAGGAAAGATTTTCTAGGCCACACTTCTAGATTATAGAACTTGCTTGTTACAATTATAAACAACTTATTGTTTTGATAGATTCTCAAAGGACAGTTTGAAACAAGAGAGAAGAAAAGGTCTGAAGTCCGTTATACACCAAAATCCTCAGCTGCCGATTATAACAATACTGAGCCTTCTATTAGACCCATATTGACAGCTATACATAGATATACATAGCTATGCAGTCTTGTTAATCAACTACATGTAACTCTGGTTAGTAAGTTGTGTACTGTGCCACAAAAAAGTTCATGGACGGAAAAGTGATCATAAATTGACAGTGGAACATGTGACAGTATGGTCATTGAGTGTTTGCTGGGGCATGGCATTTGTAGATGAAGATCCAGTACGTGACACGGCATTTATAAAATAACTATTCCACTGCAAAATATTTTCTTGCATCTTTTATTTTCTCATAAAAAAATTAGTGCATGATTTCTACAAATATAAATGCAAATCTGTATAAGTTAGAGAATAAATAAATTGCTCTATTTACAATAATTACTGTCAGTCAGCACTGAAGAGTAAACTTCTAGGCAGGTAAACAATCAACCACATACAGCATCAAGATATGTGAGAAAAATATTTGAGGACTTAAGTTACAATGAAGGTTTATATTTCAATGTGTCAATGAGTTGACTACATTCAAACAGAGCACAGAGAAAATGCAGGTTATAGATAAATTGCTTTTCAATTGCATTGCACAAGTTTAAAGTCGCGATTTCCCAGTGGCTAATTACAGAGAAATCAAGTGAACATTTATCAACGGAGATAAACAATTGCTGCATTTTTTGGCAGCTGCACATTATTGAAACCTTCTTGCTTATCTTAAATCAAAGATTAAATTGGAGCTGTGCAATAAACACTGGAGCCAACGCAATAGACCTACTGTAGTTGTTATGCCTCAGAAAGTATACTTTTTCAGTGTGTGTACGGGAGATGACAATAGACCTTATATGAGGCTAATTGTTTTTTGGAAAAATCCCAAAGAGATGGCCTTCATTTCACTTGGAAACAATATGTGTCGAGAGCGAAAAAGCAGCAGTTTTCAAGTAATGCCTGACAGTGTAAACTATATATTTGCTAATTTCCTCTAATCTGAGGCAGGACAGCAGATTCTAGCTCTGATACAGAGGAAACTAACCCCAACCAAAGGTTAGTAATGACAAAAGAGTTTCAAAGACATTTGAGTAAACACTGACAAACAATTCCTAACTAAATACAGGGTTGATATGAGTCCACATTATGCAGTCATCGAGTAATTCTGTCAGAGTGTGAGTGAGATCTAAAACTGTCCATGTATTCA
Source organism: Naso thynnoides (assembly GCA_029783665.1). Taxonomy (NCBI): domain Eukaryota; kingdom Metazoa; phylum Chordata; class Actinopteri; order Acanthuriformes; family Acanthuridae; genus Naso; species Naso thynnoides. Next base: position 22,393,848 of record JAQLOL010000008.1, read on the forward strand.
AAGAAGTGCTTTGTCCATAGAAACCAGCGAACAGCAGGCAAATGGTTAATGAGACTTTTTTAACGTTGCTTCCCAAAAAGCCAGATATCAGTTTGATTCGTGAACCCGCTGATGATATTTAATTGATTCCCTCTTAACATGTCTAGAGGGCTGTTAAGTTTAAACAAGTTGGAAGAGAGTTTGAGAAATTACTCTAAACATCTCCACCTATCACTTGCTCCTGCCATAAGGCCTCTGTCTTGGCTTGCTGCCAGTCCTCCAATGCTTTCTTTTATTGATCAAATACTTGATCCACTGCTTCTTTTTGGCCTTCAGTCTTCACAACTTCACTTCCTCACAGATGATAAGGCTCTTGAAAAAATTCAAATCCTTGGTGCTGGCAACAAAGGCAGCTGGAGGAGTCTCAAGTCCATGGAGGTTTAACAGCCTCTGTTTTTTGCTCAGTCTTCTACCTCCTTGTTTGGTTCCTCAGCTCTTTGACCCTACCAGGGTTCTCTTTTGATGAGATCTCGGAAAATATCTCTTGCAACCAACATGTTGGACTTGACTGCAGATCTGAAGGAAACACAAAACAGGTTAGAGATCTTCATATGTCTCAGAAATTACAAACACATGACAATGACGACTTAAAGGTTGATGTTTAAAATTACTTAAATTCTCATTCATTTACCTGAAAGATGCCAGCAATTTTTTGCGGTTGGTGCTTGCTGATTCTACCAATAGGTCCAAATCATTTGTTTGTGGATTCTCTAAGCTGTGGACAGATATGACAAATGCATTAAAACAGAGACCTTTCCACTCCAAGAATCAAACCTGTACAAACTGGCTGTCATGTTGTATTTGTATGATGCTTGAAGTAAAAAGTAGCTCAGAAACCAATATCCTTGGAATTTCTAACTAATTATTATTAGATAGCCTTAGCCTTTTGGGCAGAAATGCGAGGTGTGCCTTACAAAACATTACCAAGGATAACATGAAGAGACAGTGACTAATCCATACTGGTGGTGTCATGACTGCAATACCCTTAGGCACAACATTCCCTTGAGCAAAAACAGGAATCTAAGCCTTCCAGAAATAGCAGCTCTACCAATAAACCTTTGTGATTTCTGTCAAGCCCTTTTTTTAGAAATGCGGGACTTTCTTTACACTATGACTATTACCCCTGTACTGCAGTAACATTATCAGCAACTGAATCATTTTGCCTCCTCTCTGACATGTCCTCTATATCAACATAATACATTTGAGGCTTCTTACACATGGCTGACAATGGAGAGCAACACTGAATTCTCTATCTATCTATCTATCTAGCATCCGTAGGAGGGTACGTGATGGTAAAGTCTTGTTTTGCTGTAGGTTTACATAGATAGAAAAAGGAATGGTGGCACCCACCTTTTATGGCAAAAGCTAGAACAGGTTTTATCTGCAGGGCTGTGGCATTCACAACGATCAGCTGAGCGGCGGCGACGATGAGACAGGGGACTTCCAAGGCCATAAGGAAGGAGTTTACTGTGAAAGAAAACAAAATTTTGATCGGAATGTGAGGATAGCGTGAGGGAATCTGATAATAGTTTGGCAACCGTCCCAGAGTGCTGTTGGTAGTTAGGATTAGTTGGTTTAGCACAATCTTGCGGTCAATTGCAAGTTCCTGAGCACAACTGAAGTGCTCTCAGGCCTTACCTTGGCGTGTTGACCCAGATAATATCTAAGTGGCAGAAGTAGATGCATTCTTTATCATCCCAGCTGTTACAGGAGCAGCGTTTGGTCCTGACGCGGTGAGGATGTGGAGCCTGAGCTGGTAGCTCTACCCTGTCTGATAAGGGGAGTCCACAACCTAGAAAAACAAAAAGGATCCTAAGATTAAAAAGCGCCAACTAATGCTCTGTGGTATTACCATGCAGGTAGTGTTTATCACAAATGATTATGAAGAAATTCACAAGACGGGAAAACACCCATTATTGCGGTTAAGCAGGTATGTTTGTGATTAAGAGTGGAATGTATTTATCATATTAGAAGTCAAGGAACTTAAAACCATGTCAAACATTGCTATTAGAACTGCTTGTATTAATAAAGCTACGGTATTAACTGAACTTATCAGAGGAAAATATCCTTGAATGGCTTAACCCAGCTCTTGTATTGTTGTGTTTATTAAAATATTCTGTGGTGATTAGCAAAGGGTCATAAGGGTTTAATTTTAAGGGTTTTTTTAAGGGTTTTTCTCAATGAAATTGTTTGGTTTATACATTACTTTTTTGATAAACCTTAAAACCTAACCCTAACCTAAAACCTTTATCTGATATAGCCAAGAAGGAACTAGTAATTCATTCATGTTAAAATTAATATATTATAAAAGTTTTTTTTTTCATTTAATTTTACCAACAAAAATCTTCTGATCACAGAATTAAAAAAAAAAACACCTGAAAATCCCAGTAAACCAAGAAAAAGTAACTCACCTTCTTGCAGAGCCATGCAGATGAAGAATAAAATCAGTGTCTTTCTAATGAAGGAGGCCATCATCATTCTGTGTTTAATATTCTGATGTGGAAAGGCTGCAGTTCACACACTCTGAGAAGTGCAGTCTTTACAGGTTTGTGTGTTGAGGCAGGAGAGAGGCAACAGGTGCTCTGTGTTCACACTCCTGCCAGGACATCTACTTATACCCACCCTGTGAGTAGTATCATGATGTTCCCTCCTACCTCTTTGTACTCGCCTGTCTATGCAGAACAATGTTGTTACACAACACACACTCCACCAGCTCCTCTCACTCTCCAGCAGTGACCTTAACATACAGTACTATCAGCGCCCCCAAAAGGCCAAGAAGGGAAGGGAGAAAATTAAGGGCTCCTCCAACACTGTGAATTTCACAGGCTGTTGATTTTGGATTAATAAGCCAGAAATCAATGTTGTCTGCTGCTATTCAGTGTATTTCAACTAAATTATTTTCAATTTTCTTTTTGAAATATTTTGCAGTTATTTTAGTCTAAGTTTGAGTATTAAACTTAGATTTAAAACCTCCTAGACCAAAACTAAGAAAACCAAAACCAGACACACCAAGCTCAAAGTGTCCGGTGTTGTAAGTGTTGCAATATGGATAGATAAGATAGATGTGATTAGATAGATGTGAGTAACATGTGAAATTAAACAAAAACAAAGATTTGAGTTCATTTACACGGGTTTGTTTATAAGTGTGTGTTTCAGTCAGCTAGTATGTGGATTTGTGAGTGTTAAGAGAGAAAAGCAAAACAAAGAGGGATAAATTTTGACACAGGATAAAACACATTATTTATTAAAGAGACTAATTAAAATGGAGACATTTTGTAGCAAAATCAATTAATTTCACTTAAAGCGGCCCACTGTGGAGAAAATATGAAGCCACTCAGAGAGATATTGTGTTTGACTAATACTCTCCAGATTTTAGCGGTCAGCTTACCTGCCACAGTAGTTTACCAACCAGCACTGGGTAGTCACCACATTACCAAGCATCTATAACTCCAAATTTGGAATCATGTCTGTCTGGTCTGTTTGGATCATAGGCCTTAAGTCTAAGACTGCTGAGTAAAATCCTGTCACATAGATAGCCATGAATTAACAAAAATTAAACAAAACAAAACAACAAAAAAAAATCTGATCCAAAAAGAGTTTTAATGATGTTCACACAGTGACAGGCAGTGGATCTCAATGGCCAAAAGTGGTGTGTTGCTGCAACAACTGATTATTAGATATCAAAGATAGTTTTACTTTAAATATTGATAAACTGTAGTTGCAAGCTCTGGACTGTAAAAGCAACACTTCCATTTTACATTGTGCTTTTATAAAGAGATGAAAATTTAAATAGTTCAGCTTGGTTAACTTCATTGTAAGCAGATAAAAGATAAATGTTTGTTAATGTATTTGTAAACAGTTCTAATGTTGCCTTAGAAGTTAGAAATGTGTTATGAATGGCTGTCACACTATAGCAGACCTGTTATCATACATAATCAAAAAATGAATGAACAGACACAAACAAATTTATTTTAAAACAAAAGTATTTGTTAATTGTTTACACGCACAAATCATTCATAGGGGAGGTTGATACTGTCTGTAGGCTAAATGTGTACAATACTCATGGGGTTTGAAAATGTTTTTTCTCCGAAAGTGTTTCTTAAGTTTGGAGCAGCATCTCTTGAATTTTTGAACATTAACTCATATAAAAGTAAACAATTTATATTTAATATTAACTTAATTATATATTGTAACTTAAGTGTTTAAACACCACAAAAGACTAAAAATGTATAACTGCTATAAAAAAAAAACAATTGATGAACGCTTAAGAACAGTGAGAATCTTTGACAGCAGATGATTGTCACAGAGACAGGAGGTCACATGAGATACCTTGTATATTTTTCTTTCTTTTTTTCCAAAGGCCTTTGGCATGCAGGATGAGGCTGTAAGCGTCAGAGGAAGAGATGAGCCATGGCGGTAGAATTGGCTGACCAGATGAGAATGTGTGAAATTCAGGACAGGGGATTTGGGGTTGGGTGTGGTCACGTGGTCACATTGGCAGTGAACAGTTAAACACATAACAGCACTATACTATTTGTATTCATAGAGTCTGCATCTCATAGTTGGTTTAATTTCCCTTCATAATTTTCAAAAAGGTAAACAAAGTCATAAGTTGTCCTCGCAGTAGCAGTTTTCAAGGCACTCCTGTGCAGCTAAAAAATAAACAGCTATTGTTCAGTAAGAAACAAACTGCAACAGTCAATGCAGAGCCAGCTGCAGGGTGACACCCAAAAAGTGATTCACAACAATCAGGTCTTAATGTTCTATAAGGCTATAATTACTCAAAACTATGGTTTAGTCTAATTTTGGGGACAGTTAGGACAGGATTTGGGATTTGGGACAGATACTTGTAATTCGGGACTGTCCTGAAATTTTCGGGACATCTGGGTACCCTACAGTAGAAACAGATGTACAGATAGAGCGAGTTTGCATTTGCCACTGCTTATACAAAGATGATGAAGTCAAGGAGAGCTGTCAGCACCCCCCACAGGAAGGTGAGGTCATGGCACAATCCTCCCATACGCCCCTACACTGTCACACAAACAATGTCTATGTGTGGAACACACTGGGGAACACACTCCTTCATGAGGAGATATGAAGCCGCCTGCCACATCAGCTGTCTGCAACCCACACACACAACACCATGCGTAACAAACTAACACACACTGTCTCTGGTGGTTTACACTGTCTATCTCTTTCCGGTGACAAACATCATGGATTTGACCACAGTCTGACTGGTCACATAGTTACAGTGTGTCATGTAAACCCCTTGAGGCTTTCCCTCCTCCTTTTATCAACTGTATGGATTATATAATTCAAATCCACAGGTATGTACAATCATGGGGGAGTAATGAAGTATGTGCATCTGATAACAGGATACCACAAGGAAGAATGGAGAGATGAGGATGACCTTGGAATGAGACTTACGAAACTCAGACCTTTTACACAAGGAACAAATCTGACAGTCGCACATTAATGAAGTATACGCAGAATTTAACAAGTTTATATTCTAAAGGCTTCGTGTAAGGGCAATTAGTCAGGACTATAGTACAGACCTATGTCCAAAATTTGCATTTTTATTTCACATTCTATATTCGGGCTGCATGTCACCTTTTGTGTTGTCACTTTTATAAAATGTACCTATTATACACACATTTGTTGTCTCTTATCATTATTTATTGTTATCAGTAGCTATCTGCAAATTTTTATTCCAGTAGCTCTAAATTTTAATCTTTTACATAGGCAGACTTATGTCACTTTTATATACTGTTTATTAAACATAACCTTTAAAACTATTTAACACTATGGCTTTCAAATAGGACCCACACTTTAAACTTCTATTTATTTTTTTTAATGAAACTGATGCTGTTTTTTAAAACGTTTTTTCTTTTTTTTATGTATATTCAACACATGTGCAGTTGAAGTTAAATGCCTTGTAAGAAGAAAACTCCCTCACTAACTTAACACATTTTATTAATTTATCAATAATTGAGAATAAAAAATGAAAAATCAGGGAGGGGTTATATGTTTCATGCAGCAAAGTCAGCTCATTAATACTCTGGAGTGTAACTGAATTCATTATTTTAGCTTCTAATAAACAATGATTTTGTTTCAACCCTATTCACCATAAATGGTTGACATTTGCCAGGCCAAAACAGAGCACTTAAAAACAGGAAGGAGTACAATAGTTTAGAACATTGTAGAGCTGTTGCTTAAGTATGGAAAACATTGCAAATATTGAGGAATTTTACATTAGAGCTCCAACTGAAAGGCAGGTATACCTACAGAAACAGGAAAAAGCACTGCTGAAACATGCATATTTGTGAGTGTGTGGTCATAGTTTAAAGAAGGTTGAGGAAATGACAAAGGATGTCACAATGCAGAAAGACTGGCATTTAACCAACTATTTGTCACAGTGAAGAGAAAGCGTTTTCTTTTAAAGCAAATATTTGTCCAGTAGCATAGGATGGAGGAATGGGAGCTCAATCCACTATCAGAGTGTTGGTAGTGTCAGCAACTAGCAGTTAGTCAACACAATGTAAGCTAAAGTTGCTCATGAAGACAACAAGGTAACATACAAGGCAGTTAGTTCTTATCCTCAAAGCTTTTCCTCTTGCAATGTTAAAAGTGTTACAAAAATTTTATTGAAGCGCTAAGTAGCTCTACACTGAAAATACAATAAAGCTGTTCATTATTTCCATGTCGTGTGCATGGTTCACCTGGTAAGGATGCTGGCTTAGACAAGTTTTAACCAGCTCGTGGATATAGCCTAGCTAGGTAGCTAGAGCCAATAAAATCTATAGTTGTCGGTTGTAATAGGCCAGAAATTGCATGGTCACACACATGAAAAGCTAAATTAGGAATATCAGGAATTTCTAACAAGGACATTTTTAAGTTATTAGTATATCCCTTTTTTCAGCCAGGCAACATATGAGTGCAGCAAAAAGGGTACAGTGTCCAGTGTTTTCACTTCAATGCACTCTCTGAATGGATTAACAGGACTCAGTCATCTTGGCTTTAATTAATTATTACCACCATCAGAATGTTACAGCACATCAGGCAACAATGACCATGGTGTCCTTTCTTACATGCATAGAGAACAGGGAGAAAACTGTTGATGGAGAGAAGAACAAGGAATGGTGATTCATATACACGTACACACACACACACACACACACACACACACACACATACAAAACTTTAATAGAAGCATCACTACCAGCATGACTAATGCACAGACTGAAACTACAGATTTACAGTTTCAGTTTGTAAGAGAGTGGTCATTATCACCACTGAGTGGTGATAAGGGTGTCTACTACACCTGACTGCAATGACCAGTCATCAGATGTCCTGATACCATTTAGACGATTCAAACATGAACATGGTCAATGGAAGCTGTCAATCATGTGGTATGTTTCTTATGAAGAAATATTTTATATTGTGCCATTTATGTTTTATACGAATTTAATGATAGAAATAAAAACTGAAACTAAAAAATGTATCTTAGAAATTTTGTATGCCTGATGCTTTGTGCCAGATCACCAAACCAGTGGTACAATTGCGTAGTAAATATTATTCCCCAGTCTCCACAGAGACCATCAGTTTTTAATCAGTGTCCCCATAAAGATACAGCAGTACAAGTACAAAGAGATTGGGTTTGATCATTTTTTGCAAAGTTTTTCTATTTTCCCATTCCCATTCATTCTGATGGGAATTTATTTTTTGTTTTTCACAAAATTTTGCAAACACCATTTCATGAATCGTTACCAATAGTCATAGTACACCATTCACGATAATTTCACACGTTTATATACAATTTTTATGTATGTGCACTCAAAGCTGCGGCACAAGTTACACGCAGAAATTTGTCAATAGAAAATAATTAATAAGAAAGATAAGTATGAGGAATAACAAGTGTGTTCCTGTCTGTGCTTTACACATCAGGCACACAACATGAGACAGCTGAACAATGTACATGAGCATAGATATTTATTCTCAATCTTGGGAACAAACACCTGTGATTTATTCATTTTAAACCCTTCATTACCAGTGACCAGTAAGCCATTTAAAAAGCCAAAAATTTCACAAAAAAGTAAAAATTGGACCCTATTGGATTTATCTGTAATTGAAGCTTAAAGCAGCACTTACTACTAAGCCATGGGGGCAGGGTATTACTCCAGCTTACTCCCTCACTGGCAGAGACGAAAACGTGAACTTTACAGACAGAAATTGTATTCCAGCATTTTCGTTTTAATGTCCATTCAGTGCTAACCATTTAGCAACTAAT
>JAQLOL010000008.1:22478587-22494678 GCA_029783665.1 Naso thynnoides
TGTTGTTACTTTGTAAACCCCTCTCAGGAACAATGATGTTTATATTGTAAATTGTAAATAAAGAAAGAAAAAATAAGGTCAGGTCTGTAATAATATAGATGAAGAAGAACAACTTCCGGTAGGGAGTTCTGGTAGGGAATGGAGGTGTTCGGCGCCATCTTGCCTGCAGCTGGGTGCTCTTGAAAAAAGTTAAAATATTATGAGAGAGAAATAGTGATTTTATGAGGAAAACATCGAGATATGAAAAAGTTCAAATATTATGGAAAAAAGTTGAAATATGGTGAGAATAAAATTGAAATTTTAACAAGAAAAAAGTTTAACCTCAGCCTGCCCTCATGTGGCTCAGGGTGAACTGCAGATACAAATCTTAAACAAACTACAAGACATTGGAAGGAATTCTTCAAATTTATTTGGTGACCCAAATAAAACCTCCCATGTGGGTCTCGACCCAGTCTTTAGGAATGACTGCTCTAGGGTATAATCAGTTGCTCAACACCCTGTCTATTTGGTACAAATGCAGCATTGTCTTTTTCAAGTCTTTTTACACGTATTTTTCTGCTTAGTGTGATGCCTGGCAATCTTTGTCCTTTTTAGGTCAAACTTGTAACTTGTTGTGGTTTCTCAAAGCAACTTTTTCACTTGTGTGAATAGAGCAATGTTTTGATTTGACTTGTTTTAGTGTAGAAAACACTGATTCACAGCAACATTCCAAACTGAAAGATTTCTTATTTTGTTCAACAAAAAAAAGAGAATATAAAACGCCCCATTCAGGTAAGAATGTGCTCTCCTTCATGTCTGTAAAACCTTTACTTTTTTCCCCAATGTCTCTATCTGGTTGACAAAGAGATTAAGTGTTGCTGCAACATTATTAATGTTAGTCTGGCTAAAAAAGATATAAAAGAAAAGAAGTGTAGCCACTAAAACTTCTTCTGTTATTCTTTTCATTTTTTCTGCTGCAATCTGTGCACTGCATATCACGTATGGCCAGGCTGGCACAGACCATTGTTTTCAGTATGAATGAAACCACTTTGCATGTCCGTGCAAGCAAACAAGTCCGCAGACATAGTTGGAATCACAATTTGGAAAGTATGCTCAGACCTTAATGATAATTCCATGATGCTGTCCAAGTAAGAATCAGACTTGTAATTTGTGTGCCTGATGTGCAAAGCACATACAGCAACACACTTGTTATTCCTCATACTTATCTTTCTTCTTATTATTTTTCTTCTGCCAAATTTTGGCATGTAACTCGTGCCGCAGCTTTGAGGTCACATACATAAAACATACATTAAATCATGCAGAATTATCAGGAACGATGTGCTATGACTTTTGGTAATGTTCCATAAAATGGTGTTTGCAAAAACCGCGAAAAGCAAAAAATACATTCCTATAAGAATTAATGGGCAATTGTGGAAAAACTTTGCAAAAACTGATCAAACCCACCCCTCTTTGAACTTGTATTGCTTTCACATAGTTTCAGCAATGGACTTCATTCAAACATTAAACGACACAGAGGACTTTGAGCTATCATTCCTATATTCACGTTTTTTCTATCTTTTACCATTTTTTGAGATATTACAGTTTCAGTTTCATGCCATTTTTGGTCCTCTTCAGATTTTATAATGGGTGTGAATTGTGGAATATTCAGCAGGCTAGAGTGGGTGATGTCATAACTAGAGTGGAGAAGTAGTGAAACATGTTTTAAAAATCTCAGAAACAACTCTTAATAAATCCCGCAACTTTGGCCAAACCACACATTAAAACATCAGAAAACAGTAGGAAATGAGGGTTCTTGTGATATATTGAAGGTTTGAAAGCAGTCAAACTTATATTTTAGGCTGAGCGAGGCTCTGTGTGACAAGAGTTCACTAATTTCTCCCATAAGCAGCCATTATAACTAATGTTGAAATTTCTGGAGAAGAGGCAGTTGGGACCACTTTGTCTCTCTCACTCAGGTTACCAAATTTGTAAAGTTGTCCACACAAAAATTATATAACGTTCTGCAAGTTCTACATCCGGTCATTTTGTTGATGAGACATACGGTTTTGCCAAAACACCCACTTGTTTGTGGTGTGCGATCGGGGCGATTTCTCTGTCTCTGTAAGTTAGATTCAATATTAAGGTTAATATATACGCTTAAATATTTCTGTGAGGACATTTCAAACTAATGCAAACAAAAGTACACAAATTCTGGCTTTGATATCTTTATGGGGGCACTGATTAAAAACTGATCGTCTCTGTGGGGACTGGGAAATAACATTTACAGAACAATGTCAAAACTGGTTTGGCAATCCAGCACAAAGCATCAGGCACTCACTTTCTAGTTGCTCCTGTTATGCTCTCTTGTGGCCTGAAGAATTCTTGGTCTCTTGGTCTTCTTGGCCCCTTTGGTTTATGTGTTCTGACAGATCTTCATAATGGGTCTTCATTATGGGTCTTCATTATGGTCTCCAGCTTTGGGCATCTACCTTTACAACCTTTACCTTAACAATGCTACACTATGGTCAATGGTGGTCCTGGATGGATGGTAAATGGACTTCATTCATACAGCATTTTTTAAGTCAGTATTTTGTAGTTTCAACCATTTAAAGTGCTTTACAAAATAAGTCAGCATTGACCCATCACACATATTCACACTTGCAGTGAGTGGCTTCTCTACAAATTCCCAACCAGCTCAACAGGAACTAATACACACACATACACATGTCCATAATATAGTTGTATCTCTTGACTAGCTAGCAAAGTGACTGCTTTACTTACTTACTGCTTTCTTTCATGAAATATGTAATATTTATTGAGTGTAAGATGGAGTTGTTAGGAACCAACAGAGAATAATCACCCAACTCACTTGCCGTCTGGTCTGTAGAACTCTTATGCTATAGCTCATTTTTGCAACTTAATGGTGTGCCACCAACCCAGCACAGGATATCAGGAAAACACCTGTGTCTCATTGTCTCTCTTTTGCTAGAGTGTTCAAGTCCTTTTCTTTCCATTCTTTGTCTATTCCACTTCCCAATCCTGAGACAGTGTCCCAATCCCGCCTGTTCTTATGTTATGCTGGTTTGTTGTTTAGTTTGGTTTTTCTATTCTAATTTGGTTTTTGGATCTCCTTTTATTTGGTCCCTCAGTTTTGTGTGTGTGTTTGTGTGTGTATATGTTAGAATCAGTTTATCTTAATGGTGCTCACTTCTTGTTTTTTAAACATCCAAGGTTGGTCTTTTTGTTCTTGGGTTCCCTTTTGTTATCCTGACAAAAGCATGTGTCTCAGAGTGGCATAAAATACCCCGATAATAAAAGCGGGCAACATTTTAAACTGAGATCACAGTCAAACAAAGCTAAATTACTGAATTCTTGTTTCTTAAGGTCTCTGTGGCCATCAAGCCACTCCCTGGTGGTAAGTACCATTATGTTCAGTTTCACTGCAAACGTTTAAACCGGGTTCCAGGGTGCCATCTTTTGAAACTACAGCCTTCTTTCCGGCTGTGTAAACTGGCATGCGATGCGCCTGTAAATGCGGTGATGATACTAATGATAATGCTAGCGCAAGTCAATGCGTTCTGCTTCAACCACTACCAAACTCTCATTAAGCACTCCGCAATGCACCAAAATCAGGTCGAATATGATGACATGTATTAAAGCAAATTTAAGTGTTCGTAGCATAATTTTTAGAAGTCAAACTACAGCTGAATTTCTTTAATTTGTGGCTGCTTAGGTCTTAGCAGCAACAGGAAGTAAACAACTTTGGGTGCTCCCATGGTATGTCATTACAAACCTGCACCGCCGACTACTGGCCTCGCATGCATACTGCCATGCTTTCGGTTGTTCATTTAAACGCAGACAGTTTAAGAGATGGCCTTTCTGTTTTTAGTGGGGCTGCTCCTGTGTAAATGTGGCCTTAATACATACTTTCCAACCCTCCTTATTTTCCAGGGATACTTCCATATTCCACTGCTCTCTTCCACTGTCCTCCTGGTTTGATGTTTCTCCCGATTCATTATTATGTCACCAGTCCTGTTTTTAACATGATAACGGTACAGCGTGTAGACCTATAAGCCCTTAGACTCCTAAAGCCTACTGTTCCCAACTGGATAACTTTACAGATGCACCAGGTGGGTCAAGCGACTCTGAAAGAGTGCTACTTACTTTTATCCCGATAGAAGAAAACTCGATAAAAGAAGAAAAGTCTGTCTTTTCAGCCATGCTGATTTTTCTGTTGGGCAAGGGATTCGCATTGGAAGACTGACAAATATAGGAAAGCAATGACTGAGTACCAGCAGTGATGTCAGTTGTGTGTAACGTTATATTGATTCTGTGAGGGGAAGGGTAAAAAATTTGTGTAATGAATAGAATTTTTTATTTATTTGTTAATGTTATATTGAAAGCCACCTGACCCTGGATACCCCTCTCTCTGAAAATCCTTCTCTTTTTTGAAGTCTCAAGGTTGGCAAGTATGCCTTAATGATACTTTGTAAATATGACTCTGGTGCTCTCTGAGAACATGGTTGAAAGAATACTGATGTTGGTGGTTGATCTTTTGGGGGTTTGTTCATAATGTCAAGCAGGAGGGGCTGTATGAAAGCCAACATGTCGAATTTACACAATACACCTGTAGTTTCTTGGAGATCACAGTGTTTATAAGCAATGCCTTGTCTATATCTTCTAAAGGGAACAGTTCCACTGGATGCCTGTGTTTCTGCCTGATACTGTCTTCTGCCTAATTACAAACTGATGGTTATTAAGATTGGTTAGAAAATCATAGCACAGTTGTAGGTTAGGTAGTTTTATGTCTGATCCCACTTATATTTTCACTTACTAAAAGTTATTTGTGAAGCAGTTAACAACATTGCCCATCGCCCTTTGTTTACTTTTGATGCTTTAATATTTTGTCGTTAATAATTAAATTAAGTTTATTTACCCCAAAATGTATTTTTTATTCATTTCTGCTATCTGAGGATAGAGATATTGCATCTGGCCCCTTGTTTAGAGTTATCAACAAAACAGATTTATACAGTCCAGTCTGCACGAAGATACCAGGACTCATACATCAGCACACACACACACACAGAGTACACACATACAAAGCAAATGTGGGGTGGGGGCAGGGATGCTGAAACCACTTCTAGACAGCCCGCAGCCTTCCAGAGATGAGAGCAGCTGAGTTAGTGATTATGTAACCCACAGTTACATAAAAGTTATCACTTCACTTAAACATGACTGCCCATATAGATTTATCGTCATGGTAACAGAGGACATACTGTCTTGCATGCATTATTTACAAAATGGCTCGTATATTCCTTGTGAATCAGTGTTCACTTACTCAGAGGGTTGAATTCTCAGGCATACCTTATCAGCGTTCATCTCAAGCAGCAAATGTCACTGTTTTTCTTGCTCCCAGCACTGTGGTACGTAAAATTGGTTTGTTTTAGCCACCTGCACATGTAACAACATCCTCTGTACATGCCCCAGAGGAAAACACTATGCCTACTAGGCTTCTATCTGGACAGTTACAGAACAAACAGAGGTGCAGCCAGGAATCATGGAGGACTCCTGGTCCCCCATAGTGATCTGCTCACTATTGGATTTCACTGCCTCTTTGGAAGGAAAAGCGGAGGTGGGGGGGCGTACAGTGTTTGTGTGGACTAAAAATGGGTCAGGCTTCCAGCTCCAGTCACAGCACACACCAGCATGGCTGAGCGCCCCTGAAAGAAGGGTCTCACCAATCTGCAGTCTTATGAGGGATTCTTCATGTGGATCAGCTGCTGATGTGTGTGTGACACAGTGGCAGCTCAGTAGGGGATGCGCATGTGTCCCACCATGCAACCATTTGTCCTCTCTTTGATCACAGAGCTTTGAAATTTTCATGCAGTCAACTCTTTGCTCCCCTAACCCAGACAACATCCACACGAAGTATGAAAATGTTTTGCAATAATTACACAATGTAGGAGACTAATTTCTTAGGAGACAGCATGAAGAATTCAAGCATAATCTTCCTGTACTTATACTTTTATACCTTACATTTAAAACAAACAAGCAGATTTTATTCCCGGTGATCAAATAGGACCTTAAATCATTCCTGCAAGTTCTGCCTGGAAAAGTGAAGCATAAAAAATGTTGTTGTTGTTTGACATCTCATTAAAAATGCAAGTGAGTAAGCAAATTTGCTAATTCAACACAATGACCTAAATGCCAAAACTTAAATCTTTAGCCACAAAGCTAAACGTATAAAAATATTATCAGCAATGCAAACAGACACATAAACAAAGTCTAAAACTTGGCTCCCCCAGACACAGCCAGTACTTCAAAAAAAACCAAATCCTCCTCCTTCACACACACACACACACACACACACACACACATCTGCAGATTTTGGCTGGTGCTGCCCCTGGACTTTACTGACAGTCCCCTGCCCTCCCCATCTCTCTCTTTCTGACTCTCATTCATCTGCCCAGTCTTTGTCCTGTAAAGCCTCACAGATCCAGTTTGTAGGGGAAAATGATGCCGGCAGGCTGTGAACACCATCTGCTCCTCTTCAATAAGAAAGAGCAGCTCAGCAACACTGAACTGACTGGGACTTAACACACAGAGCACCTCAAGCTACCGTATATAAGATATGTAAGAGGATGACAATATGTCACCTAGCATAGCGTTTATGCAAACTAATTTAATGTGATGTTGGCATGTGTTCTCTGTAGAGGACAGAAGGAACATGAATCATTCATGGTTAAAGGAATACTTGAACACTTTCTTGCCTAATGTTTCATATCTGTACAGTAAATATGCAGCTACAGTGAGGAGACAGGTAGCTTAGCATAGCATAGAGAATCCAAAACAGGGAGAAACAGCAAGTCTCTCTCCGTCCAATGGCAACAAAAATAAACTCAAAGCACCCTCTTTAACAGATTACACTCAGTTGCAAATAGAGTTACAAGTTGCGATATTAGTTACTAGGGTTACTGGAATCCTACTATACCTTGCCTCCAGGATAAATGCTAAGCTAACAACATGTACATCATTCAACAATTGTACATTTCCACCAAATGTGGTTGGACTACAGGTGTTTTGGTGACATGATTAATGAGGTTCTTTCCAATGATTGTGTGAGACACCCCAGTGATAATCATAAGCCTGCAGTGAAAATAACACTGTACCAAAGTCTCTCAAAAGCAAATCCAGTTGCATGGACATTTGGTCTAAACAGTTTTAAAAGATTTCTGAAGTTTATGAATTACCCATTTTTAGGATTCAAATAAAAAATTCTCATTGTAATGTCAAATTAAGTGTCATATGAATCTTTATCTGAGGTTGCATCATTTTTGTTCACATTATCTTAAACTAAATCTGATTTAGTTCTTTTTTCATGTCCAAGATTTTTATTGTTGTTGTATATTTTATCATTTAAACCAAATTCTGGTAATCCTCCAGAATACTGAGATCTTTAGCATGTGGCCTCGACCTCTTTATGCTTAGATGTTCGTATTCACGATGAACAGTTAAAATCAGTGGATGATTTGATCTTATGAATTATTTTCTACTCTTTTATCAGAAATATGTTCATTTCACTCATTCAGTTAACACATTCACAAAAGGATCTTCTAGTATACAGGTGCCCTTTCACGTCGTTGGCCATTGCACAGGTTTTGCAGTGACAACTGTATTATCAGCCATGTCTGCACTTAAAGGCACCTTATCTATGAGAGTTTATTCTCAATTTTTTTAAAGTTGAACCTTGGGGATTTGTACAGTAGCTGTGACCTTTGAAGGATGAAGAATTATGTCTTAGTGTTGATGTGAGTTATTGTGTTTTCCCTCAGATTGTGAAACCATGCAGCTCTGCCACTGACTCTGCTACTGTAAGGTGTGAGACTGAATCAGACTGTCTGTAACCATTATATCAGTCTGGAATTTCACTCACTGACCTGATGGAGGAAAGGATATTATACATGCCACCACTGTACAGCTTAGACTAATTTCTCTCTCTTACCACTTCAAGTGCCTTCAACAAAAATATAAATCAGTGGCCTACATCACAACATAAAATGACATTCACATGGCAACAGTAAAAATAGATCTAACTGTTGGCCCTGCAGTTTCAGCACAGCATCAATGCAACTGAACAAGCACTGATCTGCTCCTACTATTGTCACAACATTTTTAAGCTAAAAATAGTCTGAAATCAAATAGCCTGGGTTAAGTTGTTGGCATTTACATAACACCTGGCAGTTTTATTGGAGAGCTGAATTAAAATTGTGGAACAGGAGCCTCAAAGAGTCTGAGTTATCACTTAAAACCCGCATTTTAACACTAAATTGAAGCTGCACATAAATAAATTAAGACAAAGGCAGCAGTACATGAAGTACTTCTGGGACAACAGCTTTGATAATTAATCGGAATAAAGGGGACAGAACATTTATAAAAGAGGGACCAAGAGCAGGTTTTCTTGCACAAAACAGCAACACACAGAATCCTGCTTATGAACAAGTCTTTGTAAGGAAATGGACCAATAAAGGGATGAAGGGAGTAAGAAGCTGACCAAATTATTATTACTTCTAAAGCAAGGACTTTTTTTCATCTATTTCCATGACCAGGCATTTGGTATTTTCAGGGTGAAAAAAAAGGAATTCTAAGGTGAGCTTTGTCACTGTTAACAATTACTGTAAGTCACCAGCTGACATTTTCAAAATTCTCTGTTTTGCTTCCACATCTTGCTATTACTATAAAGGGCATCTGTGATATTGCATGAAAATTACATTACGTCTGTTTTTTCTATTTTTGACTGTCATGTGCTCCTTGGCCTGACATTTTATTAGATAGATTATGGAATGATTGTGTCCGAATTCTCTGTTTCTAACACAATTCTGCATTCTGTTCCTCTAAATGTGACAATGCAGCCTTTAAATCATGCATGATTTGTTATTGCAAATTTAGCTTTGTCAATACAACTTACACAATAAAGACTTTTTGTACTTATGTCACTGGCATGCAGCAGAATGGAAAAGTGGGCTGCAGCAGACTGCTCCCAATAGATTCATGTCTGGGTCTTTATGGGACTCTTTTCTGGCCATTTAAATTTCATTCATAGCTCAGAAGTTCTTGTATGGGATTCTTTTACTTTTCCTATCTACACCCTTACTTCTGGAATGTCTACCCATAAAATATTAAGTTTTACTTGCTGACTTGTTAATTTTTTGTTCTCCCCTTGTTTCAGGATATTAAAAATTCTTTGCAGTGAAAATGATTTTGTCTGGCATGTTGTTTTTTTTTCAAAAACATTGCTTATTAAAAATCTACTCCCTCAAAATGACAAATTACAAATACAATTTCAACTACTATGTATGCCTGCATGTTGAACCATCACTGGCTTCCAAACTAGTTGTGATATCACAAAAATGATGCGTATAAAATTATTTAAAAAAAACAAAACAACAACAAAAAAAAAACGTTAGTCACAGTAAAACTTAAAAAATCCATTAGTCTAATACTGGGTGGAGAGACAACAAGAATTTATACTAGAGAGAACACTGACCCTAATATTGCTACACGAAGCTATGTGCCTGTATCTGCCTTTATATGACTATGCATTGCTGGTTCACTCAGTTTACTCTCCATTGTCATTATAAACAATTTATTAAACTGACTATAATTGTTTAAGGTCGTTGTCTAAATGTAAAGGAAAAAAACTACAACTCCCAGCGGTACCTTGGAGTAAGGAGCCGACCAATTATTGGCGCAATCGGCGTGACGGCACTCGCTTCAGTCCGTTTATGTGCGTGCCTGTATCGCTGCAGAGAGTAATTTCTCTGAGGGGAACAGCACAACGTTCACAACTTGAGAAGGTGGGTGTGACGGACAGCATCTTTTCAACTGAAAATGTCCTAAGGAACTCCTTTTTGTCTGCAATTAGCCTACTAACGTTGCTAAATCTAGGACGTTATGAGGCGATGCATGCGAGGACAGGTGTAATATTTCAGTGGAGCCATTTTTGGGGCTATTTGTTCAATTTTCCTTCATCTTTTTTTGTTTTGAATGGCGTGCGTTCTTTTAGAGTAGCACGTGAGCTAACTACTATCATAACTGACAGTTGTTTGTGGAAATCTTAGTCCTTGCGAGGCTTTTCCATTCCTGTGGGATTATTTGGCAGAAAATACGCAGCAGAGACGACGGTTGTTATTGCTCTTTGTGGCGGCAGGTTGGTGAGTTGTTAGCCTATTGTATGGTGGGAGACGTTGGCACAGTTGGCACCGACAGACAGACAGACGGCGAAGGGTAGACTTTGGGGGGGCTTCTTTCATGTCTGTGAATTTGGGTTGCAGCGATATTTTTCTAGTAGGCCTACTTATTCACCCCTCAGTAACACCAGTGTGCGAGGAGAGCTTGATTATTCGTCATTTTCTGTGGAAATAACCTGCCGCCTTTGTTTGCAGCTGCCCTTCACGTTGCTGTCAAACGCGTCTTTGTTAGATGCTGTTTCTTGTTCTTTAGCCAAGGAAGAAAGCTCACTGAAAACTGAATTTAAATGAATTGAATTTGAAAATGAATGAATTATTCTCGGTTTCTTGGGTCAGTGAGCGTCTCTCTAAATGCCAACTGTGGGTGGCAAGGCGTAGGCACTCACCAAGCTTTACTTTCATTATAGTCAAGGGATCTGGGATTTCCGCATATTACGGTAACATAACATACAAATATCACTTCTAACTAATTAGTATCGTTAGCCTTTTATGAAATATTAAGGGAGGGGATCTTCACTCAATTGCACGATCGTTAATAACTCGAGTTAATTTAACCAAATTCCTACAGGACAGCTGTTGTCACTGCTCAAACACAGACGTCGGTATTAAATCTTCAAGTATAATTCTGTGGATCAGGATCAAGGTTTAGGCTATTTAGACCCGGCGCCTTGTTTGTGGCTGTTGTACACTTGTGCAACCCGCGATCCCCTCCCGCGGCTCAAACACATGGGGCAAGGAACAGGTGCTCCCTGATGATCATTTTTTCCCCAGATATGCACATTGCTCACTTATCTCATTTAAAATGGTGCATATTAAGTGTTTAGTGGGCTGGGTCCAGGCCCGTCTGCTCCTAGCACTGCCTGCCCTACCCACCCTGACCGCAGCCCTTTGTCTCTAAAAGATGTGGCTTGTGTCTTTCGCTAACAATTAACTCAGTGGTGGGTAGCTTTTGAAAAGCCCTTCCCTTTTGCGTGATGCGGATCAGTTGCTCATCGATCGAATTTAATGTAATGGCTGCCACGAGTTACAAGAAACAAAGGTGTGTTTGTGTTTGTGTGTGTGTGTGTGTGTGTGATGTGCGCTGCCGTTTTGTGTGGATTGAAGGGCGGTGGTTGCTTGCAGTGCCTAACACGGCCACTGGGGGTCGCCACAGTGCCTTGTTTTTTTTTGTTGTTGTTGTTCGTTCTTTTCTTTTCTTTTCTTAAGCTTGACTTGTTTATTTAGGAGATTGTTATATTGGAAAACCTGTAAAAAAATTCACTAGAGGTCACTAAGAGCCGTCTGCTGTTATGCCCTCATTAAAGACAATCTAAACTCTTTTGTGTCCTCATCAGATAAAGTTGCCTGCAGTACACTCTAAAGATGGCAGCCTCTGAAGGTGAATTATATCTTGATTGACATTGTACGATAAAATATTTCAAGCTCATGGTTCAGTTTGCCTCTAATGCATTGTTTTACTTATGTTCAGATATCCAGGTCAAGGAGCTTGACAAGCGGGCCTCTGGCCAAGCCTTTGAGGTCATCCTGGCTGCCCCAGATCCCAAGGGGGACTTCCCCCTGTCTCCCCCCAAGAAGAAAGATGTCTCACTGGAGGAAATTCAGAGGAAATTGGACGCTGCAGAAGAGAGACGCAAGGTAAAAACGTTTAATCTAACAAAACGTAAGCATGGAATGTCTTACAAACCTAAACATACATTTTTGCATTTTTTATTATAAGATGTTGAATCTTAAACTCTTAAGTTTCTTAAACATTGAGTTAATCAGCAGTGAAATATATGGTGGATAGTGGATTTTGGGTAGGGAAAGAAAATTGGCCAGATGCTATCATTTTGGTTTTTAACCATCCCTTTTCAGAACCATGAAGCCGAGGTTCTTAAACACTTAGCTGAGAAGCGTGAGCATGAAAAGGAAGTGTTGCAGAAAGCAATGGAGGAGAACAACAACTTCAGCAAGATGGCAGAGGAGAAACTCAATCAGAAGATGGAGGCCAACAAAGAGAACCGCACAGCACTTATGGCAGCAATGAATGAGAAATTTAAGGAGAAGGTCAGTGTTTCAGTTAATACCAAACAGATGTACTTGCACAATTTTTATTCAATGGGATGATGGAATTTAAACCTTCATTTTCCTGCTGTTCAACAGGACAAGAAGTTGGAAGAGGTGCGAAAGAACAAGGAAACCAAAGAGGGAACTTCGGAAGACTGAAAGTTGCAAATCGGGGATTGTATAGGGTTTTTTACTTTTCCAAAGATTGATTTATTTTTTGTTTGGCCAGTATTTTTTGTTGTGTCCACTACCCACCTTTTTAAAGTAAGAAATACAAGTTCTACTTTGTGAATTTTTCAATTCTCCTGCTGTAAGTGTACTTGCACTGGTTTTACATGTGGATCTTTTCCCCCTTGTTGAGTGTAATCCATCTGATATGTAGCTTGTCAGTGCAGCTTCTGCCCTTTTTGAAAATTAGCGGTGTGTAATTGTCCGTTTTGAGGAAGCATGTTTCTACGCATAGGTCTTTTACCCCTGCCTATTTCATAGTGGCTTTTGAAAATGTTCCTGTTCTTGGCACTTACTGTATATTTTTAAAAAAAGTAGCACAAGGTTTGATCGAGGCGTCGGCTGTTACACATGCAGGTGTTTAGTGCAGCTTTGCTACCCAGATTCTGCTAGTTTGTTCCTGCAGATCATGTTTTGTGCCACTGCTGATTCGCTTTTGTAAAAAATATGGAGTTGTTGTGAAAGCACATAACTTCTTGCTGTATAGCTGTGAATTAACATGCCAGACATGCAAATGGATGCCATCTTGAAGATCACTAAACAGGGCTCTTCACTTGGAATGCAAATGAGCAATACACTTTGGCATTTGAATAGATACAGTGGCTGGTTGACATGAACTGTTGTACTATAACAAATTAAAAAAAAATGTAAACACACTACTGACTAAAACTACTGGTGTCCTATATTGTGTGGTTGTCACAGTTTGGCTGTGAAAGGGTGCAGGCAGGTTAAGCAATGATGCATACACTCAATGACCCAATGTCAATTTTCATACTTTTTTTTAGCAAGACAAATTGATTGTTTCACTCAATGAGTGTACTTTTGTAAAGGTTTAAAGGTTTAGTGTATTGTGAATTTGCTTCAATAATATGACACTAAACCAGATGAATATCTTTTGTATACTTAAGTTTGTTGTCAAAATGATCCTGCATGTGTTACTTCCTGCTGGAGTACAGCATCCATTACATGTTCTCTAACTGGGATCATAACATAGCTGATCATCATGGATACAGTAAATTAATATTTGTTAATGACATGTTCTTAACAACTATGTAATCAATTATATGAAAGACAACTAAAGTATCTGGTAATGAACTACTGATCATATGTATCGGTGACATCACTGCATTCAATCACAACTACTCAATTCTGTGGACCACCTTCCTAAGAAGTGCAGTCTTTGTCTCCCTCTGCTGGCGGGTTGATCAAGACCTTGGTATCAATTTGGCACTTTTTAAGGGCTGGATGCAATATTTCAGATCCTTGATCTTGGTTTTTATCTTTTTCTGACTTGAAATGGACACAAAATAGTGGATGTAGTAGGCATAATTTATGAAATGGATGCCCACTCTAAAAAAATCTTAAAAGTTTATCACTGTCAGTGAGTCAGTGAATACGTAAAATGAAATTAAAGTTTTTCAAACAAGTAAAGCACCATCTTTGTGCTAGCATAAGATATGTGTTATGTGATTTGTGGGTTTAGAAGTCCTATATTAGTTCACATTGGTTCCCTAGTGATAGTACTGAAAATGAATCATGGAAAATAAGGAACTGCAAACAAAGAGCAATGCAGGAGAGGAATCACTTTTGTACTGCACCTGGATGCAGCAATGAATTTTGTAGAATTAAAAATCAAGGAATGATCGTCCACATTGATGCTTTGCCTCTTAAGTGGCAAGTGTTTTTTTTTGTTTTTGGATTCCTGCACTGAAAAGAGAGAATCTTTTTAGTTATACCTGCATGTTGGATTCCTGCACTGAAAAGAGAGAATTTTTTTAGTTACCTGCATTACTGGAAAATCTAATTGGCCTCATGGCTTTTGGGCTTCACCCACTGGGCTGAATAAAGTGCACCACATTCCACGGTATATTTTTTATAATGTGACTTTCCAAACCCTTTTACCGTTAAAATCACAAACTTGTAAATTAAGTTCTGATGTAGCACTGTGCATTATTGATTCACTGGACTAAACCAGTGTAGGGATAACTGCTCAAAATTATGCATTCATTATTAACATAAGGCACCACTTCCCAGTTAATATGGCTATTATTCATTAATTTGGAAGAAGTTAATGAACATCAAAGTAATAACTGATTTAACCTAATAAGCAAGCAAAGATCAGTCTGTATCTGAAGTCAGAATTCTGTCTTAAATTGACACTAATTTTCTTGACAGACAAAAGAATATAACAACCACAAAGAACAGCCCATAGTTTACGCATTTATTTAACTAATGAACGTATGGAAGGATTAAACAACAAAATAAGATTATCATGAGTAGATTTAATTAACTAAGAAAATGGAAGAAATTTCCAAACACTGTAAGACTTGCAGACAAGAATAGTTTCTAATAGTTGTGTTTAAATCTCACGACCAGACTGCTCTTGCAAGTGAATGGAAGAGAGCATTCAAATAGGTTAGCTGACCAATCAGATCACACTACAGAGTGGCATCAATCATTGAATGCAGAACCATAAAAACATAGTGGCAGAGCCTACAGTGAATTCAATTCAGATATACATACAGAGAATGATAAAAGATAATCATGTACAAGGTTACCAAAAAAATTACCATTTTTAACACTTTTTGTAAACATTGTATCATAAAATTCATCATGTACAATTAATAATCGTACACAGGGGACTAATAACATGCAAAGTATTGCATAACCCTCCATTCCTAGGCATAATATAAATGTGGGGGAAAAAAATTGGTGGGGTTTAAAGTGGGAAAAAAGTGGGAAATCTGGTTAGTGAATATTTAAGAGTAAGAGTTTCAAAGTTACCTTGTAACAAAAGTCTCAAATGCAGGGCTGCCAACTTTTCAAAAAACCTTGGAGTGAGATTTGGTGGAGCCAACCTAGATTTTGCCGGATACACAACATACAAGATATGACACAGAATGCCTCATTTTGTGCAGGTTTAATGCAAAATAATGATTGATGTATATAATATATATTAAAAGGTAAGTAAACAGGTCTTTAAAGTGCAACAGAAACAAAGTAGCAACGAAAAGTGTCTTGGATGAGCAAAAATATGACAAAAATAAAGGCAGGGACTAAAGAGAATGCAGATTAAGATTTGTGTGCCTGGTTGTATTGGGCTGTGGCCTTTTTTGAGGCCTTAAGGATTGCCTCACTTGAAGCAGGGCTCAAAGCCTGGCATTTTGAGTGTCATTATGGAAGAGAGTGTTCCATCAAGGGCCAAGCTGTTTCTGGTCTTGGTCTTGTTGAGACCAACCACTGAAAAAACCCGCTCAGCATCAGCGTTTGAGTGGGGCAGAACCAGGACAAGCTTGGCAATTTTGGCAAGCCTCTCGAAAAGCAGGGCTCCTGTCACCTGTGAAGAACGAACAAAGAACACAGCAGAAATAAGCTCTCAAGTGTTATGTTTTTGTTTTCTTCTTTTTCTCCTCAACGTCTTAATACATCAATGCATCATCTTTAAGTTTTACATCTGTTAAAAGGAAAAAAGTAGACTTCAGTTTTGCATTCAATATTCATTCAATTATCCCTAGCCAGCTGGTGTCCAAGTTGTTCAGCCTTGGCATCAACCAGAAAACTTGCAGCTGGGTCAGAGATTTTCTGACAGAC
>JAQLOL010000008.1:22544605-22556665 GCA_029783665.1 Naso thynnoides
GTGTCATGAGATAACATTTGTTGTGATATGGCGCTATATAAATAAAATTGACTTGACTTGACTTGACTTGACTTGACTAGAGTTAAGCCTAAGTGGCAGCAGGACTATGTTGTTTATTGACATGTTTTCATGAGAGTCCTCCCTATTGTTCTAGCTGGTTAATGTGGGTGTATGTTTTGTTAAATGATATTGCCACCTACCTATTCATGCAATTGCCATTTTTTTGTTATCCTATTCAAGGCGTTACAGGTTCATATATTTAAACTGGGTGTCACTGTAATTACAGTAGACTAGGCTTTGTGCCACTGACCTTTTGCATTAATGAGTCACCTCTGTTAGAATTGTCTCCCTTGTAGGGATCAGACGTACTTCTTTTATTTTTATACGGAACCCAGAGTATTGTTTTACAGGGAGAGGAAATGTTGTGTTCTGCAATGCTGTTATATTGGAGTGCCACTAGTAGGCGCTATTGAATAAGACAGTGCTATATGCACTTTTGCAGATAGTAGAAGAAGAAGTTGTTGTTGAGACGTATATACTTCCTGCTAAGCACATTGAGAAGTAAAGTTCCCTAAAAGCTGTCAAGTGCGTCTTCATTGCCTACTACACCACAGACTATATGTGCGTAATTGTCACTTAGCACTGAGTGCACTGTGTCAGGGACTGAAAACAAGGAAAAGTTCCCCTTGAACAAAGCGGTCTCCTGACAAAGCTATGTTTTATTCCGCTAAAATGAGGTGATTTTGAGCACCACAATATTGTACTGAAGAAAAATATGCGGTTTGCGCGGATAAACGTTAAATGACTAAGATACGGCAGTTTTAAAAATAGTACACCATTCAGTCCTGGGCAAGAGAGTTAGACTGAAAATAACATGACAGTTAATGGGGCTTTGGCTGGGCAATGCCTCAAACAAAGGAACGTAGATCCTAAAGTATCAGTCTGACTGCTTCCAAACCTATATCACTAGAACTGTCACAGAATTTCCTACTGTTTTCTGATGTTTTTATGTGTGGTTTAGCCAAAGCTGTGGGATTTATTGGGAGTTGTTTCTGATATTTTTTTTTATTTTTAACGTTTCACTGCGTCTCCACTCTACTAATGACATCTCCCACTCTAGCCAACTGATGATTCTGCAATACACACCCATTAAAAAATCTGAAGAGGGGCAAAAAAAAAAGCATTAAACTAAAACTGTGATATCTCAAAAAGAAGAAGATAGAAGATAGCAAAAACATGAATACAAGAAAAATAGTTCAAAGTCTACTGTCTTGTTTAAAGTTTGAATGAAGTCTGTAGTTAAAACTATGTGGAAGTAGCACAAGTTCAAAATAGGGTAGGTTCAAATAACAGTTGAAGATTTTCCAATATATTTAAATGAGGCAAAATCTTGGAAAAAGCTAAATACTTTAAAAGTTATAAAAGCTAAAAAAGCCAAGATATAGCACACATGTCCTAAAAGAGCTTAACATTGTGATAGCTGAATGGTTTTAATAGCAAAAAGTGTGCAGAAGTAGTTAGAGGCCAAAAAATGGGTGGATAAATAATGATAAGTATAAAGAACTGAAGAACAATAGTGTGAATGCTGAATCAGCATGAGAATCCCAGCCCGATCCCACCTCTTATGTGCTTTACACATCAGGCACACAAACTAAGCACAGCCTCTCTTCAAAGACAAATTTTGCCGAAGTTGTTAAGCATTTGTACAAAAAAGCACCTGGTAATGATGGAGCACACATCTGAGAGTCCATCACAGTGGAAATCAGTTTGTAACACTACTTTCAAAATTATGTTTATCCGAGAAGTGTTTCATCCATTCTTTTTTTTTATGTCCTAAATTTCTCAGTTGTATTAGCACTTTTATAGATGTCTATAATATCAAATTTGAGAGGCACATTTTGGAAAAATGTCTCCCCTCTTTCTGCCACAGGGTGCACTACTAGACTTGACAGCTGAAAAGTCTGGTGTCAGCTACACTCAAGATTTGTGACATTAAGCTACCTGCATGCTTTGATCGCATTTTGATTTCACTGACACTACATGATTTATGATATCACATTACATATGATAAAAAAAAGAGGAGCGGGGAAAAAGTGTGATGAAAGGGAGTGATGAAAGTAAAGTAATATATATATATATATATATATATACAAAACTATTGATGGAGGTATCAAAGTATTAACTTATTCAAATATCAAAGGTACATATTTTATTTATCTATATTTCATTTTCTTTTATGTCAAATTATTATGTTTGATGAGACTAATGTACATGCATATGATCTCTCTGACTTTTATCAAACTATTTCAGTTGATTTTTTTTGATTATGCATTGATTATAATTGTACTCTCTCATATTGTTACCACCAAAATGAATGAAAAAATAAGAAAAACTAATAGAAACTTGCTTACAAAAAAAAATTACATATGATTTATGTGTCAGTCCCATTGAGAAGTTATTTTCATCACAGTCTTTGTCATATTTCCTTCCTTTTGCTCCCATCCTGCACATTTTAGTACATTATGGGTGGCTGTAGCTCAGTAGGTAGAGGTCGGTGGTTCGATCCTTAACTCCTCTGAATCAACATGTCCAAGTGTCTTTGGGCAAGATACTTAACCCAAAATTGCTCCTGATGGCTGTGCCATTTGTATGTGAATGTGTGTTTGAGTTTCTGATGGGCAGGTTGGCACTTTGCAAAGAGGCCACCTCACTATTAGTGTGTTAATGGGGGCTATATAAATAGTCCAATTACCATTATATTTGGTCAACCCTAATGAAGACCTTAGGCTGACACATTTCTAATAAAATAAATATTGTTGTTCTAAGTACAACAATTGTTAAAGGATATTTTCTTTTCAAGAGGACCTCTCTTTTCTGTGCATCTTGACAGAAGGTGAACTGATTCCAGAACCACAGCTTGACTCCAAAAACTTGATATCAGAGCAGAGAAATCCGTCACTTGACATCAAATAGGGGGCATCAGAGCCACGCATGAAATGGTCCATTCATCCGGTCATTACAGGCTTATACTTAACAGTGACAGTGCGTACCTAGACAAGGGTGCAGTGTCTGTGCATGATAATGTAATCATGGATGGGATTAATGTCTGAGTCACTTATAATATTCAGTGCTCACAATTCGTGAGGAGAAAAGGCCTGAAGATGATATTGATGTGGTCTCGTGACACTGGGCAGAAAAATTGTTCTTCCACTGTTGTTCAACACAGGTTGCCATTAAAGGTTTATCATTTGGCGTTGATAGAAAATAAATAAGTTAACAACATACATTGACAAATTCTAAAATTTATTCTTTAAAATGACTCTCTCTTCACATGAGCATAAATTGGATCAACCACAAACAACTTAATTACACCTTTAAAATTGGTTTGCCTGTTACTCCCATTATTTCCTTATTCCAAAACAATGGTAAAGAACAACTATAATAAGCTAATTTTTCATTAATACAAAATTCCGACTGGTGTGATAACTAATCAGAGCACACAAGGCTAAACTGCCAACTGATCATTGCAGTGCAGCGCCCACTCCTCAAAAAGTGTGTCAGGGTCACATGACATCATTTCGAGCAATTTTTAAAGAGAACAGTTAGGACAAAAGAGCATCCCTGGTCTGTTTAAACAAAATATTCTATGGTCTTCGTCAGCTTAAAAAACAAAAAAACATTGAATGTATGACAACATTAATAGTTATGGCCTGTTTAAAACCAGTACCAACATTGTTAGCACCTTATCTTGAAGCTAACAAGAGAGAGAAGAGACTGCTGAAGTGCACTTCATTTTATTCTGATATTTAGGAGTTAATTCATTAAGAGAACAGTTGTTGGTTCAATATTTTTCCAGTTGAAGTGCCATTAAATCATTGCAGAAGAAGAAGCTACAACAAATGAGGTCATTAGAATAGCTCCAATCAAAACTCTAATTAACGTAAATGGTTTAGAAATATACAATAGAAATATATTTATTTTTAATTCAAGGGAGGGAGGCCCATATCTACAGAAGAGCCTCGGACTGCATTACTTATGTAAGTGTGCATGAGAATGAAATACAATTGAACATATTTCTAAACTTCAATAATGGTCTGAACAGGTCGCTAAATTTGTGGCTAGCAACTTTTTAGAAATAAAAATTGGCGTGGGTCGGAAATTTGTCAAATCTTGCAACAAAGTTGCCAAGTTGGCAATTCTGCCTCGATCATTTGGTAATGTGAGTGGTTTACAGATAGTCTTAAACCTCCAAAGTTGCTCATACTTAGGCTCCCATGTTGCTGATACTCATTTTACAATCTGATCAAAAATCCATCAATCAAGACTACATTAGCTAATTAGAGAAACAAGTCTGTAAGTCTAAGAACAATTTTAATCAGCAAAGGTAAATATTGCAGTCATTGAGGCTAAAACTAACTAATGCACTACTGTTGACATACATTAACCTCAAGAATAAATAAACTGTATTAACTTGGTTTCCAAACACCTCCTCCGGACTCATTTAGCTGTCTGTTTTTTCTCACTACATAGCATCACAACTGGAAGTTGTCGTACCACATTAGTCTTCATTTTGCTTACATCTGCTTTCTTACTAGATCACATCAGTTGAGTTGACGCATTCCTCTGATAATCTTAATACCATGTAGCTTCTGATTCAAAATTCATTTCAGAATCTTATAGTTTGTGCATGTTTGACATTAGAGAGAGGAACATCTGTAAAGTTTCTCCTTATTTTTGAGATTCATTTTAAAATTGCTGAATACATAATGTCTCAAATAAGAAGAGAATAAGGCCATAACTATCTCACATAGACTTACAAAATACAAATCGTCTGTCTCATACTTACATATTGTGTACTTAACAGATATCTGTATGATCCATTTTAGTACTAGATTCACATTTTTTCCCTTACTTTCCTCAAAAGAAGCAAAGCTCTATTTTATTTTGTTGCTCTTAAAACATATGAAAGTGAAATAGCAAGATGAGAAGCGTGGGGAGAATTTTGACAGAGACACAAGGCAGAGCTAATAGCCCATTAAGCGGAAAATGCTCCTTTTGATGTAACTGAAACAGGAAAGAAGGAAACATGCAAGTGCGGCAGAGAACAGAGGCATAACAGAAAGGAGGGAAGGTGAAAACAATAGCACAGAGCAATCATTTCCACAACATCATCTGCTCACAGATCAGGCTTTCAGTACAAAGAGTGTCTGGGATGTACGTACTGCATAGAATTAAAATCTTGTTATTTACTCCACAGTTCTGATGAGATAGAACTGAAAATATTGTATCACAAACAACATTGCTGACATTAGCATGAGATAATTATCATGACTACGTGGACAATCTAGTTGGCACGTCATATGGTGCAGTGGAGTCATGAATTTCAAAGTGGGGGCGGCAAAGGGTCTCACAAAATTGTAGTGACGAAAAATACTAAAAGTAAAATTTAATTTTTGTTGTAATCATATGTACTATTAGAAAATATCATGCACAATAATAGCATATCTAAATCTAAAAAATAAATATTTGCAATATGCATTTTTCCAATTGTCTGCCAGTCAAAACATCACCTATCACCTCATAAACTCTCAGTGTGGATCTAGTTCAGTCTGTGCTGCCACAAAGTTGCTCTGTCCTGGAATTTCTGGCTAGCTAGCTTGCACACACACACACACACACACACATACACAGCAGCTAAGCTCAGATCACTTTAAAGAATCTCAGGTTTTACAGTCACTCACCAAACTTTTCTAGTGATAATCAGGTGATAAAAGCTCACTGCCCTCAATGACACATTTTTTAATTGCCAAAAAGGAAATGAATCACAACACCACTCATTTTAGCAGTCATTTTATTTTCTAGGTTCAACTAATGCCTATTCTCATCTTTCTTTTTATTTTGACTGAAGTATTTTCTGTTCAATAAAACAAAGAGTTCAGGCTGACAACATCAAATGTTTTGTTTTGTTTGACCAAATATCTGAAATCCCAAGATATTGAGTTTATTACAAAACAGACCCTGAATTTCATCACTTTGAAGGTAAAGGCCACTTGGCCTTTGCTGCTGTCAATTATACATGAACAAATTACATAGCATAGTCTCTATCTGTTCATACCAGGATAGAAATCAAACTCACCACTTCCTGTTTCTAAGGCATTGAACCAATAACAAAACTGAATCTCAACAACAGACATTGGTGTCTATATAATGTAATGACAGAAGCGAGGCCCAGGAGAAAATGGCAAAATAAAGGTAATATGACACTGGGCCAGTGCAGGCAGGGCACTAAGGCAACTGTGGTTATAGGGCATGACATTTTTTGAGGTGCGAAAAACAAAAATGAAGGAGCACAGCGGCCATGGCTGCCGTGAATGCTGTGAAATTCCTGCCCTGTTAGAAATGCTTTACTTATATATGACCATTATTATTGATTTCTAGCTTTTGTTAAATAATAAATTGCATACTTGAGGTATTGACTCCTGCCATAATTATGACTTAAATAAAACCATTGGTTCAAAACCAAAGGGTCACACAAGGCCACTAAATATATCTATAGAGCACGAGATATTTACCGAGTTTTGCTTAGCACCAGTACTCAGTGCTTGGTCACCTTTATTCACTGTAAAAAACAAAAAAGCTCCATGTAACGACTAAGCTGTATTTGAGCTTTTTCAGGCGGCACAAGAAAACTACCACGTTAAAGTGTGTGTAAATTTAATACTTGTACAGACTCATGTTTGGCAAATCATTCTATTATAAAAATGTGAAAGAAAACCAGATGTGGACACCAGTTTTACTCCAGTGACACTTTAAACAAACTACTACATCTGTAAACCAATCTGATAATAAAGGAGATTTATCAATCAATATTAATGTGTTTTGAAATTAATAAAGCCACTTCTCATGTTTGTCACAGAAAAGGCAGTGACAGTAACTTTTTTCCTTCCCAGCACTTTTTAAACAGCATTCAAATACTCCTCTTATTCATTTGCAGTTCCTGTCATGTGGAGTCTAAATGTGATGCATTAAGAACTTTTGATATCTTGATATCACACAATTGACATTACTTCCTTTCCTTTTTTCATACCTTGTTTGGATACACACTGATAATCATTTTTTAACAGCTTTTTAAAAACATAAAATCCATAGGGATTTCCAGATCCAGGGGATCCATTTATTTCTTTTCTGTCTTCTTATTTTTTTTTTAAACTAGAGCCCATATAGATAACACATTTTACAAAGGCGAAGGTAGTCATGTGAAATGGAACAAAATGCAGGATGAAAAGGTAAAGAAAGAGTGAGGCAAGGCGAGAAGGATATTTTTGGTAGAGAGAACAGAAGAAGAGCAAAGAGGTGCATCACAGATGGAAAAGGGAGAATTGATGGATTGAACATGAGAAGATAATGAGGAATGAAATACTGTTCAACAAAATGTCATCTCTCAGACAGTGGTCTGGGGAGCATTGCTGCCATTTTACTGAGATTGTTGCTATAGATGAATTTCACCTACAAAGACATCAATTCCTCGGGTGCAGCATTTCCTGGATTTCGCAGCGGTAGAGGCAGCAGGCTTTGAAAACCTGGCTTTGAAAGCGGAGAGAGTGTCAGCCCCAATGAATCAGCCTTGGCATTGAGATGAAGGTTGAATAGAAAGAGAGCACACATATATCTTAAGATTCAAAACTGCTTGCATGAACATTTCTTATTAGTGCAGATATTCAGATCTCAAAGGGAAAAATGCCATAGTGGCTTTGCTGTGTTGCACCACAGATGTCTGTGATGAAGCTGATCAACATAAATGCACAGATAATGTGCTTTAGCTAAAGTTACCAAAGGTCATTTTTGACCCTGGTTAACTTGATACAGCACCTATGTTTTAACCGGGTACAACAGCTGTGTTTTTGTTGATTTGTTACTATTCAAAGTGCTAGTCTACCAGTGCTAGTTTTTAAAGGCTATTGGATGTTGGAGGTCTAAGAGAAGGCCATCTAGCTGTCAATTAAAGGGGGTAAAAAGAGCTGTGAGTTATTTCCTTGTGGAATTTTGAAAATTGAACAAAACAAGGCAAAATCAGCAAAAGGTCCAAGACGACACACAGACTACCAGCATTTCAAAAACTGAGACGTTCCATTTAAAAAGTTCAAAGTAGAGGTCAAATAACTATGAGTTGTTTTTTCTAGCGGTGAGGAAGAAGAAATTACAAGCACAAATCACCACCTGACTTCTAACTAAAACAGGGTTCTTGATAAACACAGAGGGAGAATTTTTAAACACCTCCTGATCACCATCATATCACTTCCCTGTAATATTGCATATTAATAGTTTATATTCTCTTCCTTACTGTTCTGTGACCTACCATTTAGTTTAAATTGAAGTTTCAAAAGCAGTGTACTTGCAGTCTTCGAAGGTATTAAAAGTGTGGCCAATTGCAGGTATTTTCACAAGACTGCCTTTTGGCAATTGTCACTGGCATAGCATGCTTGCTGCAGAGCTAGCGTGCTATGCCAGTGACTGCCTAAAAACTGATGCGCAGAGATTGTCTCCTCTCAAATATAAACGGAAGGAGAAGCAGACTGGCATTTAGGAACAAACGTGCTTCCCCAGACTCCTGCTTCTCAGCTCCCCTGCAGTGTTGTGTCCGGGAGGCGTGGACACATGCTGCAAGCAAACCCAAGGAGCAAATTAAAGACCCCAACACACTCTGCTCATTAAACTCTGCTCAATCAGTCACATCCATAGTCAAAAATATATATCTTTTTATGGCAGAACTTCTTTGCTAAATTAAAGCGGTAATCCCTAATATTTGAATTGTTTTGTTTATACTGACACCTTTGGCAGTAAGCTGTAATTGCAGGTGTGCTTCTGGTCCTCATTTCCCAGAGTTCCTGTCGAGACTCAACAGTGTTGCCTGTATGACGTCGGTAAATTGATGGCTCTTGCCTGACCCACGCCTCCTTAACTCTAGGCGATAATATACGTTCGGAATAA
The DNA here is from genome assembly GCA_029783665.1 of Naso thynnoides. Classification (NCBI taxonomy): domain Eukaryota; kingdom Metazoa; phylum Chordata; class Actinopteri; order Acanthuriformes; family Acanthuridae; genus Naso; species Naso thynnoides. The sequence continues at coordinate 22,553,594 of JAQLOL010000008.1, forward strand.
AGATGGGGAAAGATGTCCTCTGACACGGTAATTGAATGTTATAATAGTAAGATTTTTATGTAATGTTAGTCATTCATTTGCGTCATCTCATTCCTAAGACTATTATGATAAATCCAGAATTTTTTTAGTCTAAACAATGGAAACGTTAGTTGGCTAACGGGTAATGTTACAGCGAATGCTAACTTTCCAGTGTTTAAAAAAGTAGAATTTAAAAGATGCATTTTGAAATTGTTAACATCGCTATTTCTTTTTTTTTGTTTGCTTTCTGAAATCTTGTAATAATGTTAGTTTCATTAGTTTCCTCAACAGAGACTCAGCTGACGTTAAAGTACTGTGCAGCTATACTGTGTATTGTATTTACGGTTACATATGTATACTGCAAGCTGAAACACATCTTCAAAATATTGTTAAGGACTTCTCATTAGGGATGGGGCCGATCCGATCCAGTATCGGTATTGGGTTCCGACACCAACGTAATTCACGGATCGGAAATTTCCAATCCAACCTGTGGAGATTTCCAGTACATAATCAATAGCACTGTGGCTAACCAACTTTTCATCACAACATGTCCGCTCTGTGGAAATATTTTACACTAGAAACATTGCAAAGTAAGACAGCAACGTGCAATGTTTGCAAAGCTGTTGTACCGAGAGGCGGAAGCTCCGTCGCGACCTACAATACAACAAACTTCATCAAGCATTTGAAAAAGCACCACATTAAAGAGCACGAGGATTTTTTAGCCAGGGGGCAGAAAGACGAAAGGAGCCAGCAGGAATCACTTCTGGAGTCATTCCAAAAACAAGGTAAACTTCCGCCAGACAACATGAAAGCTAAAGGGATTACCGAGAAGTTGCTCAACTTTATTGTACTCTATGACCAACCGTTACCAGTTGTAGAAAATGAAGGATTTCGCAGCCTGATTGAAAACTTGTAGCCAAGACTGTGCTACCTGAACTATACAATCGAGTGCCAACAAAGTTAGCTGAGAAGTTAAAAAGGAGTTCCAGCCCTGAGCTTTACTACAGATATTTGGACTTCAGATGTCTGCCCAATGTCACTGATAAGCCTCACTGTGCACTGGGTTGACTCAGATACACATAACCTCTGTAGTGCAGTGCTTCAGGTAAAAAAGTGCAGGGGCTCACACAACTGAGCTACAATTGTAGCACCCATTACAGAGATGTTTAATCACTGGGAGATCCCTCAGGAAAAAGTGCATGTCATTCTACATTCTACATTCTTCTGAAAGAGAAGCAACCTCTTTGTGCGTATGCTGCCGACCACAACTTGCCGGCAACACTGTCGACCAATGAGTGGGTTTTGCTTGAAAAAACAATGACCGTGCTGGAACCCTTTGAGGAGTTAACCAGGGAAATCAGCTCAGCGACCTCCTCTGCAGCCAATGTAATCCCAGCCATCACTGTTTTAAAACGCCTGCTCGTCGAAGAGAACAGTACTGACAGCAACATCAAAACAATAAAAAGCACGCTCCTCCAAGCTGTCAGCAGGCGATTCAGCAGCATTGAAAGTGAACCCCTCTACACTGTTGCCACTTTAGTGGACGTTTGATACGGGGACAGGCGAGGCATATTTTTATGAATGCCCTATTTATTAATATTGGCTAAGTTTTAAACTGAAAGTTAAGTCCTGCTAAACCAAAACTTCATGTTGATTGATTCCTAGCTTTAAAGTGGATATTTGTTAATGTAGCCTACAATGAATTGGATAAGGGGGGAGGTGTGTGTGTGTGTGTGTGTGTGTGTGTGTGTGTGCTGTCTTGCATCAGAGACAAATAAGTTGTACTAAACCTATTTCATTTTTGTGTCAGATTCTTTACAAGTGGAGAAACTGCCAGGAGAGTAAAGGCTCTCCTGACGCAAGAGCTTGAGAAGATGGAGCAAGCACTGCTCAGGGCATCAGCTGATGAAGCAGGGGCAATGGAGGCAGAGCCAGCAGAAAAGGTTGCTTGCATGGAAGCTGGTCCAAGCACTGGTTGTCCTCCAAGCACAAGGAAGAGCAGATTCAACCATGCTCGTTTTCCTCTCCTTGCTGCTGTTGCGGTAAAGTTCCTAAGTGCCAATTGAACCAGTGTGGAAAGCGAAAGACTGTTTAGCACGGCTTTCAATATCGTGGATGAAAAGAGGAATCATCTGACAGCAGAGAGACCAGAGGGATATGCTCATATCCCTCAAAAAGAACCTGCCAATGTTTAAGTGAGATTTGTTGAACACCAGATCACTCCCTCAGTGTAAACTTTTTGAGGAGTCATTTACTTTTTATTGTTTTCTTTTGAAGAATAGTTACACAGACTTTGGCGTTAAACTTAATCCAGGTCACCCTCAATGCCAAACCTCCCACTGTACTTGATTTGTGCTGTTCAGATGCACACAGTTTTATTGATAGTGTGTATGTAAGATGTTTACACTTATTGCACTTTTCTTTTATTTCAAATATTTGACATTTGAAAACTTTGATTTGTTGCTGCTACACGAGCAAGAATGTACTTAATCTATGCTGATCAGATACACATTGTTTCATTGATAGTGCGAATGTTTACACTTATTGCACTTTTCTTTTATTTCAAATATTTGACATTTGAAAACCTTGATTTGTTGATGCTACAAGAGCCAGTGTACTTAGTTTGTGCTGATCAGATGAAGCAGCCCTTTTTCTTTTATTTGGAGAGGGTTGTATTAGAGAAGTTTACCCTTTATGTGTATCTGTCTTGGATTTAATAAATATTGACAGTCAATTTGAAACCCTTACAGCTGCATATTTGTTTTCAGAATTGGGTTTTTCCTGATTTCCTGTTTTTCTGACCTCCTTTTCTGACCTTATACTTACCTCAAGTTGCCTTTTGGGACACACAGACATACATTCGTAGCACATATCATACTTGCCTGAAGACAGGAGTTTATTACAGCCTCATATAAAATCAACAATAATGATAATAATAATATTAAAGCAAACAGAGCCCTGGTATTGGAATAGTATCGGTATTGGCAGATATCCAAATTAAGGTATCGTGATCGGATCGGAAGTGAAAAAATGTGAATTGGTGCATCCCTACTT
>JAQLOL010000008.1:22601314-22614796 GCA_029783665.1 Naso thynnoides
GGTGGCTTGTCCACGAGAGGTAGGTCCAATTGTGAAGCATTTGAGTGTGTTGCCCCTGGGGCTGGATTTTCGTTGAAAGGGCCTACTAGTTTGTTTTGTTTGATAATTCAGCTATTGCTAAATATTCCATTCTTTCGATATTCCTCTTTGTTCCCGTTTGCAAACAGCGGGGTGGGGTTGAGTGGACCTGAGTTGAATTCGTTTTTATTTTATCAACTGCTGCTACTTGCCGCCCTCTTTGAGTTCCCTTTGTGGTTGACCCACTCATTTTACAATTAAACGGCTTTCTGCCAAACTTACCATCTTGGTTTTTGTGTTACTTCCTATGGACTCCTAGGCCTGCCACGTGGGTTGTAACACTCCCAATGGTAATACATTTATTTGTATGAAAAATTATTGTAACAAAAATGCATTCAAATGTAGAGGAGCAACTGTGGGTATAATTAACTCAAAAGCAAAGTCAGAGGAAACATATATAACCACACCACCACCCCTGGAGCATCTATCAGATCTATATAGTACATAGTTTGTGAGGTTTATTTCATTGTCTGAAATGTTATTATTGAGCCATGTTTCAGAAAGTGTGATGATGTTAGGCTTATGTAGGTCAACCCATACATGAAGTAAGTCAATTTTAGGTGCCAGACTCCTAATAGCCTATTTAAGTGAATGATTTTTAATCCTTTAATTTCATCCATTTATGGAGCAAAAACTAGCAATGGTACTGTCACTAGTTGAACACATTCTAGAAAAAAAGTTGCATAAAGAAATGTAGAAAAGGGTTGTAAAGATTACATGATTCATATACACACACAGGTTACAAACACAAATCAAATGCGCCCCTCAAGAACAGCCCAGCAACCCCAGACACCATATCCCAGAGTATTTCCGTGAATAAACCAGACTTTATATACACCATCTATTAAACTCAACAGCCCAGTCTGTATTAATTAGTAAAATAAAAAGAAAGCTTAGCTCATAACAGAAATAATTGACAGGCAGCGAGTAACATTAACAGCTCGGGGCAGTAGCTTAGTGCTACGCTAGACGGCTTTAACATGCCAAAGAAGAAGAAGTAGGCCTAGCCAATCAGCTGTGAGCGCAAGGGCAGAATGTAAACAAAACGTCATGGACAGCTGAGGTAGACTAATAACTGTTGCATCAAATAACAACTAATGAGGGGAAAAAAACAAAACAAATTTTAAAAACCCAAAGAACTAACACCACAAGCATCAATATCATGACAGCACCGCCGGGTCTTTTGAGGAGGAAAATAGGAAAAAGGAAAAAAAATGAGAGGAAAAAGAATGAGAAAGAGCCAGTTTGATGAACTGAAGGTTGAAGGCTAACTTTGTGCTAAGTTTAGCCGCAGTATCAGACATCACCTCACCTCCACAGGTAATCATAATCCCGGAGAAGGTATGGGGGACATGAAGGCTGCTTCAGCATCTTTATGGCAGTTGAAATGTTGCTGTTTGCCATCAACTGTAACACACAGCGTGCAGGGATAGAGGAGAGAGTACTTCAAATTAAGATCACGAAGTTTGCGTTTCACAGGATCAAAGCTCCGGCGCTTCCTTGTCAGATCGGAACTGAAGTCCAGGTAGATGTGGATGCGAGACCCGTTGTATTCCATCTTCTTTTCCTCCCTTGCAAGGCGAAGTATTTTCACCTTATCTTGGAAATACAGAAGTTTGATCATGATAGGCCTTGGACTGGCTCTGCCACTTTGCTGGACAGTCAGAGTGCGATGGGCCCTCTCAATGATCAGAGGAGCAGTAAAATTATTATGTCCCAGAAGCTGTGGAATTAGCAGAGACATGAAACTGATGATATCCATACCCTCAGTGGACTCATGAATCCCAAGGAAGCGGAGATTAGACTGTCGGCTTCAGTTTCCCAGGTCATCCACCTTGTCCATCAGGTAGGAGTTGTCTTTTTCCAGGCATTGAACTCTAGCAGAAAGGTCATTTAAGTTGTCTTCATTCGCCCCCACGCGCTGCTCTGATAAATGAACTTGGTCTCCCAGAATAGATAAAGAGCTCTGAATGTTATTCAAAGTGCTTTGAATGGGATCCACTTTTGCATCGAGGTGTGTGAGCATGTCAATCTTAATTTGTTGAATACCATCCCACAGAGTTTGAAGTGAGATGTGGTGGCCATCCATTGTTGCAAGGACACCAAAAGCGGTCAGATACACCAATATTGTAGCTGCTTAAACAGACTTACTTGCTCACTTTACAAGTATAGATGCAGATCAGATCAAAAATTGTGGATCAGGTTGAAGGAGAACATGTAAAGCTACCAAAATAGCAGTAATCAGACTGGCAATTGAGGCGCGTTCGCTCACAATGCGGCCATCTTGAACAGTGTCGGTCTTAGTGAATCAGGTCCTGAGTGATTTCAGCCAACTGCAATCCCAATCCAGACAGATTTTAGGTGTTATATCAGCATCTATAGGTGCTGAGATTCTTTTGAAATATGCGCTGTCCCCGAAGCAGGAAAATATTTGCATTCAAATGCAAACTGCTCATGTGAGGTTTCATGTGGACGGTCTATACTGATTACATTTCACACACAGGTCTAATGTGCTTACACATGTGAGGAAAATGAAGAAGATACTGTGGCAGGTGCACTCCAACAGCATAAAGATGAAAGAGATGCTTAGCGCACCGACATCAGAGTGGTACATCCCAAAGAAGTTCTTTTGTCTTCTTTTGTTCTTTAGAAAAACATAAGCAATAAAATTCTTTTCACCCACAAGGTATAGAGAAAACGGAATACAAACAGTAGAAAAAAAATAGTGAAAACAATTTAACAGGCTAATTTCAAATGAGTCCAGGGACTCATTTGAAATTAGGCCTTGCGGAAAAGACTGTCTAAACAGCTAAATGCATGTTCGACAAAGCCAAGGCTGAGAACAAAGACCCATACCTCAGTCTATTAGAATATCACAACACCCCAGTAGACAACCTGAAGTTTCCACCACAGCTTGTCATGAGCTGTCGGCTGCGTTCGATCCTCCCAGCCACAGCTGAGCGGTTGCAGCCACAAGTCGCCTGTCAGCAGAGTATACGTGAGAGAAGAGAGGCCTGCCAGCACTGCCAATGGACCTACTACAACAGATCTGCCAGATCATTACCCCCCTATGTTGTTCTTGCTGATATGTAAAGTACACCATTTCTTCAAAAAGTGTGAGAGGTAACATTTTTAAATTTTTTACTAGATGTCAACATGTTCTACCAATGTGTGTGTCAGCATCCTAGTCCTGCAAGAATGCCTTAAGTTACCATGGTTGCCAAGGTGACTTAACATGATTCAAGGTGGTTGAAAAAAGCAGTGAACTGAGCACTGAGTCAGGCTGCAAAAGTCAGTTTATTTACACAGCTTACTATAACCAGAGGGTGAAATTAATACAGACCAGTTCTTACGGGGACCAGAGATTAGTCCTAATGCGGTATAACTTGATTTATGAGGTCCTGATTAAGTTTAGGGGTAATGTATGAATTGAAGTTATGTTATGGTTAGGTTAAGACATAAATTGGTTAGGGTTTGGGTTGGGGCAACACTGATTCCTAACTAGACATGATGTGAGCAACCTCACACAGATGAAGCGTGATACATTGTCCAGACTAACTACAAGAAACATTGCAGCAGAAGGAGTGGTTGAGTTGATTGTTGACAGACGGGGGACAGAAACTGAGGGACATAAGAGTAGATTTCGACCAATTAAGACAGGCAGAGGGCGAACCGAGTGAGTGAAATTTGCTCAAATAGAGCCAAGACAAGCAATATTTCCAGCAAACGACATGTCCCTGCGGCTGTTCGCTGTTGCACAGTGCTGGTTAGGATATCCTCACTTAAAAAAGCGAAAACAATCAGCAGTTCGCTGGCTTGCTTGCTCAGTCATGCTGCATCTAGTTAGGAATTGGTGTAAGGGTTTGGGGTAGGCTGTACAAATGAAGGAAGTCAATGTAAAATCCCAAAAAGAATATCTGCACAATTCTGTGTGTGTGTGTGTGTTTGTGTGTGTGTTGACTTTTTCTGTCTTTGCTAGTGTTCAAAAAACAATTCTGTAGGTCTGGAGATCTATAGTTACAAGCATCAAAATCTCTTAAGAATATTTGAAAATCAAAGCTAAGTTAGTAAACATCATCTGCATCACAATTTAATCCAACACTAGAGCGGTGTCAGTGATTATTTCTCCCGAATATGAGGCTGTACAGTTCAATAATGTATACAATCAGATTTTTCAGCTCCTTTACTCATGATAAATTAGACAATATGGTTATTATTGATGTTGCTGTCATTTTGCATACATGCTGAATATTTTTTTCCTTTTCACTAATTTCAGTGAATTTATTAAAAAATGCAGTAAAGATGACATTAAAATGGCCCTGCTCCAGATTCAAATGACTTTCAACAGGAAAGAGCAGGAGTTAGAGGAATGTAAGGACTAACTTATTGTATAATTACATAATTTACACAGAACCCCGTTTTTTTGAAATGCTGAAATTAAATGTTTTGTTCTGTTCTGTCAAATGTTGCCATCATTCATCCAATACAGAGACAGTGTGGCAGAATGGCCACTGCATTGGGTGGCCAGCCTTACACTACAATTGTGTAGCCCACGCCTCTGCAGCATTTGACACCAGCAATGCCAGACCAGCATTTTTACCGGGGGCTGGGCCTGTTAGTACTACAGTGCATTCACAGTGGGCTGAAATGTGGTGCTGAGCAGGATGTAATAGCGCAGTCAGACATGAGTATGTTTGCCAGGTGGACTTTGGTCTCACTGCTTAGTAAGACTGGTTCTAGTGGTGGTGGAGGTGGTTGTGGGAGAGCACTGGGCTGCCACTTGGGGCAAGCCTGCAGAAAAGACCGAGCCTAACTGCAGAGGCATATTGTCAACAAGCACCACATTGCAGCATCAGGGATTTATCACCAAAGCTTCACAGATGTTTGGCCGCTTCAGGCAAAATCCTACTTGCACATCACACATCTCATTTTACACTTCTATCACCACCTCACTTAACTGAGTTTTATCGCTAGGCCCATAACAACACTGATCACTCGAGCCAAAATTCAAACAACTTCTTTAGTTCAACATTTTTCTTTTATTTCCCCTTTTTTTCAAAATTGTAAAAAATGAACCCATAAAAATGACTGACTGAGAGTTAGCTGTCAGACATGCATACATATACGCTGCCGTTGAAACTAGAGGTGAATCTGCACTTACAGTTGCTACAAGGTTTTCAAACTCATAGTTGTGTAGTAGCTACTTAATGTAGCACCAGTAGACACAGAATTCCAACCAACCAGTAACACATTGCTGCAGTTTTAAGATACATCAAATATATTTTATTCTTCTTGTAATTCTGTGTATCATAACTGACTAGTAAACTAAGTGGAAGCCAGGAAGACCTTTAAAGTTATAGAATGATATGAGATATGATGAGATAGCTTATAGATGCCCAACTCCTATTGGAAATAATTTGACCTGTGTCGGTGTGTGCTTGTGTGTGTGCGAGTGTGTTTGTGTGTGGGTGTGTTTGAGTGTGTAGCCAGCCAGTCAGCCATCATCGATGGATAGTCAACTGTTTTTTAAGAAAAAAGAGCAAGGTTCAGGTGAGAGAGTAAGGTCAAAATGATGTGACTTCACAGTAGGGTGACCAGATGGCCATGAAAAAAAAAAAATCCAGGAAAGTCCTGAATTTTAGCAGTTGCCCTAATTCATGAACTCTGTCTTGTTTGTCCCGAAAAGTAACTTTGCTAGCCTATAGTAATAGATAATATGAACAAGCTAAAAGGAGAGTTGTATTTATGTTGTATCAAATGACTTATGAAGGCATTGATTCCTGCTTTTCCTTATTTATAGTAAACCAGACAATGGAGAATGCAGCTGCCACTGTGAGATGAATTTGTAGTTAAAATTTCATTTTGACTTCAATAAAACAAAATTTATTAAAAATTCTAAAACTCTATTTTGTGTGTGCAGATAACTCATGTGAAGAAAGTCATGGAACCATATGACAAACAAATTAAATTAATTGCAGAGAGAAAATTTGTAAATTGGTCAGATTTGACCAAACATAATAAGATGGTTAAAAAGACAGTTTTATTCTATTACACAAACTGACATTTGGAAGATACATAGTTTCTTTACTGGACAACTAAGACATAATATAATATTTTGACTCACTCTCAGTGGCATTTCAATGATGTATCATGCCAGTGAAGAAGGGAGCTTATCGTTATCCACATTTCAAGTTGAGGTTACGGTAAAAAGTTGAAGTGTCTCAGTACTTAACATAAATAAGTTCACGCCAAAGAGAAGCTGTATTTGCCAGAGTGTCTTTGTTGTGGTATGGGGTTCTCTGTGGACAGCCGACCAGCAGCTGAGCCTCTCAGATAAGCTCTCAGCCAGAGAGAAAGAGAGGGAACAAAAACAGACGAGTGAAATAAAGGGCAGGCCAGCAGCGCTGTGTGATTGAGAAGGGCTCCATTTCACAGTAAAAAGCAGGCAAAAGAGGGAGGACGTTACAGTCTATGGAATAGGAATAGAAAAGTGTTGGTGGGGGGGCGGGGGTAAAAGGCACAACATCAGGATACGGCCTGTGGGAGCCGTTTGGGGGGGTGGGGGATTGATGCGAGAGCATGTCGGTAACTGCACCCTTCAGTGCCGCACTGCAGGGAAGGCAGGTTTGGTCATTCTCACACTAACAGTTGTGACAGCAGGCACTGAATGCTGAGATGCACTGTCTGTCTGTCTGTCTGTCTGTCACTCTCAGCCTCTCTCACCTGCTCCCTTTGCTTATATGTGTTGATTGTGTTGGAGGTCTAATGAGGTACAGTATATCATTATAGGTCTGACCAATCTCTTTTTAAGGAATACAGACATTTTAGATGTGCTGTTTGTGTATTTGAAACATCCATTCAGTAACATTTTATGATATGAAGTTCCCATAATATTACTATAGATAGAACAAGTAGGGCCAAGTTGTTGTTTTTTTTAACATTTAACAAACCTCGAGGAACTATTAGTGTTGTGTTAGGACATCAACACCATTTAATACTACAAAACATAAGTACACTTCAATGGGTCTTAGTTCAGAACAAGATTTAAAAATGAATTCAGTCAGACTTAGACTTAATAAATTTTCCACTGCTACTGGACCCCCCCCCCCCCAACCTTTTTTTCTGTATGTGAAGTGAGAATTCAGCATCCAGGTTCTTCTAATTGGAGCTGGGACTGATGCGATCCAATGTCGATGTCGGGCAGAGATACTAGCATAATTCACCTATTAGATGTTGGACTGATATCACTGATCCAGGAAGTGATCCAGATTTTATAGTCTACTTTTATGTAACATATTTGAACAGGTGTTTGATAATATAAATATTTATTTTCTGACAGTTCTTGCACTTTTATTTAAAATATTTACTTTAAAACCTTAATTAAATCTCATCCATTAGTTTGAGGGTTATCCTTTTTTCCAGTTTAGCGTCATGCCTGTCTCCATCTGTTCTTTTTTTTTCTTTCTTTCTTTTTCGTAGAGTCAGATGTCACTATACCTAGACAGATGGGGATCTAAGACATAAACATTCCGTTTAAAAAGTTGAGTATTTAAAGTTCACGGCGGTGGGTAAATCAAAACTCCTTTGTCTCAAGAGTGTCTTTCAGTGAGTTGTCCTTCACTTTCACTTGAACTTAAAACCAGGGATCCCTCTTACCTCCTCTTCTCCTAGGTGATGCTTTCTGGTGGCTTAATTGAATTAGAGCCATAACACAACAACGCCCTGTGTGAAATGTCTGCGGACCCTGTTCTGTAAGTCATTATTTGTACGAAACACTATTACAACAGAAATATTTCTATTTCTGGAGAACATTCATATTGCACAGCAGACATTATGAGGTTTTCAGCTAGGCACAACTATATTTCAACATATTTCCTACAATTTTTAATGATATATGCAGACATACACTCTACTGTGTTTGAAGATTTGGTTATTGCAGACGAGTGGTCTACTAGTCTTGGTGGAGGTCTGTGCTCTCTGAGTGCCCTTCTCTTTTAGTATGGAACACTTAAGGAGTATATTGACCACATTAACTATTTAATCATCATAGGCATTACCCAGAGCTGCATATAATATACATATATTAATTTGCGTCTTTTGATTACTAGAAAGATACTTCAACAAAAGAGGATGTACTAACATTGGCAGTCACAATATTCACTAAATTTCTTAACATCAAGCATCATGACACACGGGAATCAATCACTGTCACTGCATCAGTCCATTTAAGAGCAGTTTACATTTACATTACCTTGATTAATGTCTCATTTGTTGCAGATGAATAGATTATTTCTCTTGAAAGACAAAAAATCTTGCTGAAAGTTGAAGCAATCAAAAGAGAGTATCCAGAGACAGTCTGCCGGCAGGCATGTTGACTGAATCATAGTGGAAACCTTTGGTGCTTCATTAAATAATCTGAGCAAAACTAATAATATGTGGATAGTTTACAGGGAGAAGACCTCTATAACTTATGTAAAATGACTATTGAGTGTAAATGAACAGATGGGATGTAAAGCAAGCTTTGATGTGTCCTTGCTGAGACAAATGAGGGAGAAAGAGGATAGTTATTCTATTTTTCAAAAACAGAAAGTGCTGCTGCCTTTTCCATTTTTTTTTGGCTTTGACAGGGAAGTTTGGGAATTGTTGGTGCACAGAAGGATTATGAAGCTGCTGCAAAACAAACACATTTTTAAAGTTGTTGTGTTTATTTGAATAAATTAAGTCCTATGTGCAGCCTGAAATATAGTGTCACCTGTGATATTAACTTTGTAGCACTTGTTTAACAGACCTCTGTCCCAAAAGTTTTTCCAAAGTAAATGTTCCACATGGACAAAAGTTAGAACAAATGGCGCATCGCTTAAAGCTGACAAAAAAATTGTGATTTAAAAAAAAATATATATTATTTATTTGTCAGGAAAAATGGCTGCTGACTTTGGCACAAGCATAAGAATGTTTATCTTCAACTGGACATCAGTTATCTCTCTGTCACAAGTATACTATCATACTGCCAGTGCTGGAGAGAGCTACTACTATGTGTACAAGGAAACAAAGAGACAAATAAATTGTATGTACACATGTGAATTGGTTTTGCATCTAACAAAAAGAGTAATCTTCAACTGTTGGTTGCAGATAAATATGGAGACATGAATATTTCTGCAGAGCCAAGGCGTATTTTCTGCAATGTTTCACACAAACAATAGTAACTTTAATTATCTGTTATCACCCATTAATTGCAGTAAGAATTTGTGTTGGAGCCACTCTGAAATTGTGAGATATTGCAGAGCCCAGGAAATTAGATTTACCAAATTAAGCCAGGTATGCCAAAGCTTGCAGCAACAAAGTAATACATTTTGGTATCTTATCAAAAGATAGTAAAATGTGGGCTGAAAAAGTAATAAATCTGATGTAATAACAAATATGACTTAATGACTAATGGAGATAAGATGCTGTAGTTGTTGTTTGTTTATCCACAGATTATTGTGTGTGTGTGTGTGTGTGTGTGTGTGTGTGTGTGTGTGTGTGTGTGGTGTCTCATTTTCCATCTAAAGAGACACAGGCCTAGACTGGGATTAAGATTCAGCCATCATTTTATTCATAAGGGGGGGGGGCTCCACACACGCACACACACGCACACACACACACGCACACACACACACGCACATGACTCAATAAAAATAACCTTTGTATAGAAGTAAGGTTTAGGAGAGTTTGTGACATTTGGAAGCAGCTATTTATCAATAAAAGCAAGAGTTGTATGGTGTGGCTAATAACAGAATCAGCCACAGTGAAATACCCAGCGCGGTAGTATAGTTTGACATTTTATTGTTTTTTTTTGTTTGTTTTTTTATTAATTAGTGTATTTTTCTGTATTAAAATTATAAAAACAGATTAAATAAAAAAACAAAAACAATGGTTTGAAAAAAAAGTTGTTTTCTGAATGTATTTTGTAGCTATCTAACAATAGTAGTGCATAAACGCAATTTCAGTTGGGATTACAGTTTGCTGTGACAGCTGATGAGAGAGATATGAGAGAGAGCTCCCGCTGTGGTGCTTTTTTAAAAAAAAATGGTCTGCTGTAGTGATGGGAATTATGGCTCTTTTAAGGGAGCAGGCTCTAATGGCTTTCTGAAAGCTGTTCAAAATGATGGCTCATGGCTCTTTTGGCTCTTCTTTTTAGGCAGGCATGGATTACTAGGTTTATCTGTGAAATAATCACTTATATTGGATCAATTTCATACTTAGACACAAGGTGGCATCACATCCCTCTGCTTTGTTGGTGAATTTACTACTTTGAGTTTACCTTCTGTATGGAAACTGTTATGTAAGATAAGTTGCCTTGCTCAGAATGCAATTTATGAAACAGTTCATTTCAATTAGTTTTTCTTTTTTTTCAAAGGAGGGACGAGTCTTTAAGTAATACGCTTGGGAAAAAGAACCAAGCTTCCTCTAAGATTAGCCCTTAGCAAGACTGTAGATTACACTGACTTTGGACAAGCTAATGTTCTCCGTATATAGCCTGCAGTCCCTTGCTCCTCCATAGGAAAAGTTGGCTAAATAAGTTCCTCCCTCTTGTCAAACAGCAGGTGCTTCTCAACAATGGCTTGCACAGAATTTTGATAGACACATTTCTAAAGGGTTTCAAGATAGCAGGCACTGTTTTGAAAGCTCTAAAAGTATAATAATCATATTTAATTCAGCTACCTTGACTGCTGGCAAACTCCGAAATGCCGAAACATGGCTGATCTTCTTAGTTTGTTATCGGTAGTGTAGACCAATGCCGGGAAGATACTTTCCCGCCATATCGACTGAGGCCAGGAAGGCGTCTTCTTGGCGTCGGCCCACATGTACGTAGAGGTTCAGCTTGTCCAACGTCAGTTGGTTGTAATCCACAGTCCTGAGAAGGGCTGCTCTAAGATTTAAAGGGGAAGGAAGTGAAGGCAGGCAGTTAAATTTGGTCACAACAATAAAAAGAATGGCTCTCACCAAGTAGGACTCGGTTCCCATTGTTCATACCAAAGAGCCGTTCAAAAGAATTGGATCGTTCGCGAACGTAACAACACTAGTCTGCTGTTGCTCTGTAGCCTTACATTAATTCTGATGTTCATTTGGTGCTTTGTATAGACTGTTGGTGTTGACTCTGCTTTAAATTCTGACAGCACGATATTAAAAGACATTAGCACACGCTGTGATGCGTATTTCCATAGATGTAGGTTGCTTTGCAGAGGCATGTTATATTTAATGTGTTGTCTAGTGCTTTATGTATTAACTCTTTGCAACTGATTGCTTTAAATTATGAGAACTACAGATATGTGTCTTTAGGCTAGTAATCTGGGCTAGTCATATTTGCTGTAGATGAAATAATGTGATTTGCAAGAGCCTTGTTTGGGGTGTCAACTCCTCCATTTAGTTACTGTATACCTGGCATCTATTCATTTTGCCATTGCAAGTTGTCAAAAAATCTTGCAAGTAATTGGTGCTGTCAGTGAATGCCTGCATCATGAAGTGCCTGCTTTGTTGCCGCTCTTCACATTTTTGTACCTTTGGAAAGATTCAACCCCAACCTCTGGACTTTAAATCTTTCTGGGAATAATGTAATTAGGATGTAGTATATCAAGTCAAGTCAAGTCAATTTTATTTATATAGCGCCATATCACAACAAATGTTATCTCATGGCACTTTACAAATAGAGTGGTCTAGACCAGACTCTACCCTTGGCTCCTTTGCCTAGAAAGAAATTTTCTGTTACTGCTCACAAAGTAAGACTGGACAGCAAAAAATCATACAAACATACTTAAAGAATCTATTTTGCAATAAGTGACTCTCTGGCATCATTTGATGCCTCAATATTATTGTGAATTATTCTGTGAATCACATGATGGACCATAAAAACCTAATAGAAATGATTCATTCCAATTTCATTTGTTCATATATGCTGCCATTTGTACTTGTTTTATTTATTTATTGAAACATGTTGACCTTATTTATTTGTTTTAGAAGGCTCCCTCTGCTCTCTGCAGGCTATAAAGACAAAGAGTGTGAACCAACCCAGCTTAATATTCCATGATCAAATTCAGGAGAGAAAATTCTGTAACCTGACTTCAAATAGCTAAAACCCTCCTCATTAAAGATCACAGATGTCCCAAGAGTTTTACTTTGACTTCACTGCAGGTTTTCTGCTGAAACATAATCCATTTTTGACCTTAACGTTCCCATTAATATGTATATTTTCAAACTAAGGTTCTGTTGTGAAGCAGTTTCCGTAAAGGTCATGTTTTCAAAAAAATTAAGAGGAAGGTAGAAAGAAAAACATGCTCTCTCTCTCTGATGGAATATAGTGGGTAAGTGTTAAGAGTTACATGGATGGAATTTAGTTGAATTTTGTCTTTTACCCAAAGAACAACTCAGAAGGCAGAAAATCCTTTTTTTCTGTCTTTTTTTTTTTTTTTACAAAGCAGCTGAATTTGGCGAAGTATGATGGTCCCTTGCAGATTCGGTGCACTAATGGGATTGTAATGACCTTTAAATCCATGAATTGTAGGCTATGAATTTTTGAATGCATCCGGTCCTAAGGTTGTGATGTGATGCCTTTCAAAATACTGTTTCCGGGTCTAAGCCCCATCTTTTCCATACGCCACAGTGCTGTGTACTGTGTTGTTTAAACAGATCTGAGTTTAAAATTAATAAATAGAAAAATAAATTTTAAAAATCTAACTTTCATTTTTAAGGTTTCCTGGCAAAGAGAAAGGAATGAGGAAAAAGTTTTAGCTTTAGCGAGTGTGTGCTTTGATTAGAAAATGACTAAGCTAGATATCAGGTGCCAGATTTGCAAACCTAAATATTTCTCCTGTATCTTTGTAATATAAAGCTGGCTAATTACCATTAAATCATTAACATTACATTTTCAGACTAATTAAATGCATGTAGTTGAGCTTAATATTTATTCACGTAGCCTAGTAGTATTTACATTTTAGGCAAGCTGACGTGGAAAGAAAAGAAGAAATTATATTTTTTGTGATAAAGTATGTTCATCCCAGAGGTCATATAGCAACACAGCACACTACCAGCTCAGTTTTTCACCTCTGCACCACTGGCTCATCATTCTGTCATGTAGTATGGAAGCTGTCAACAGTGACACACTCTACTAGTTGGGTGTCAAGGATGGATGGTACAGTCTGCACAGCCTCTTCATTTAACCTAGAGCTTTACTCTGCGGTCATGTTTGTTATAGGAGGTAAATGGAAAGAAGCTGGCCATTGTATGGTGGAGGCATGTTTGATCACCCCAGCTGACGCTGCTGACATAGGCTGAAAATTTGATTTTTGCTCATTCAATCAATCAATCAATCAATCTTTATTTGTAAAGCACTTAATCACATCTACAGACATTTCAAAGCGCTTTCACAGA
>JAQLOL010000008.1:22635034-22649747 GCA_029783665.1 Naso thynnoides
ATTCATTGGTATCAACCTGTGTGTAAAGGGTATTTTAAGCAATATATTAAAAATGATCCAGGAAAACATCATCTACCCTACCTTTAAATGGGGTAGGCAGAGTGATGCACAGTTTTAAAAAAGGTGACACATTTGTAAAATGAGTAAAAACGTGTTTAGGGCAGGTTCAGACTATATTCAGGCATTGTGGACGATCGCCACAGGTGTGTGCAGCAGTGTGGGAGAGTCAGCCCATTTGCAAATGGAAATTCATGTCTTTGCACTCCATGGCAGGTTTGTTCAGCTCTGCTCAGTCTAATCAGCCAACAGTCGATTGTTCACTGCAGCCTGATGTTAGGATGTTTTTCTGCAAAAGCTGACTGTTTAAACTTGTAATAAATTTTTTTGATGTACATTATTAATAGTTGCATTATTGACATGGAATAAGTTAGTAACCCCAAGTAAAGCTGGGCATACACTGTGGTTTAAGCCTGTTTTTGACCCAAATTTTTAGCAGCATGATTCATTTTAGAGTTGGGTCAATTTCAGTTAGCCGTGCAGTAAATGGGCAAGGCAAGGGCTGCTGCCGAACGACTGTTGAACGGTTGGATGAATTTCTGACATGTCAGAAACTTTGGTCTGCTGGCTCAGACTCTCACACAGTTGAAGCAGAGCAACGACTTGTTTGACCAACATTAGTGCATTTTACCTAAATGCGCCCATCCAAAGCGACAAACAGAGCGTCTGAAAATGCCACACAACTGCACAACAAGGAATCAGAGCGTAGCTAATGTTAGCTATCAAGTTAACAGCAGTAAAGTAACTAACTTACTTCCAATTCTCTCTGCAAAATGGAGAAATCATAATGTTACTGTCAACGTACTCCAAGACATCTGCATGTCCATATGCGCCGGCACATCTTTTTTTAGAGGTTTCGGCGCAAAGGATAGCACAAATTATCAAGGCAGCATTTCTGCCTTGTTAATATTGTTGCTTGTAAACAAACATGCCTCTGAGCTTTCAAATGAATCTTTATTGACAATTGTCAGCAGCCAGGACAGTCTTTGGGGGCAATGGGTCGTTTTTACATTACAGTGTGAGCACTCAGGTCGTGGCTGACGATCACACTGTACACTGTGAGCTGTGACTTTACATTGCGGCCAATTTAGTTGTACAGTATGAGTTGGGATTACACAACACTTATAAAATGTACAGTGTATACGCAGCTTAACCCACAACCACAGACAGATTTTGAAATAATACGCCCCTGGACATATACATGTTAAAGACCCCCTGCTTCTACAGTACAAATGACCCCCTGTTTATGTGTGTTTATGTTGTCTCTGGGTCTGCACCAGCTGTGGTGTTCACTTATCTATCTATGCTAATATGCCAACATTCTGACTGTAGAGGTGGCAGGGTGCTATTCTCAGGTGACCCCACCACCTGTCTTGCCCCACACTTATCGATGAGGTCTGAAAAAATTCTCTCCAAAAAACATGGTTGTTAGGCAACAACATATTTTATTACTTTTCCTCTTTTATACACTATTTAGAAAATAAAACACATTGAATAAATACAAATGTAGAAAGCGACAGAGTTTTGCCGAATTCTCACAGCAACATGTGGATATTTTTACATGGTTATTCTTACGGAGCTCTCTCAAGAGTAGCGGAGTGATTCAAATGGCAGAATCCACCCTTAAGCAGACTTGGCCCACATACTGCAATGAAACACTTAAGACTGGGCATGCAGATGCTGAAGTGGTCCCCATTTACAGACACAGAGAGAATGGAATGGCACACTGATAAGACGTTGCAAACATCTAGAAACACCTGTGAGAGGGCAGAAAATAACATCTATATACACAGAAAATAAATAAGGAGAAATTAGGTCCAAGACAACTCTACTGTACAGATATGTCCATCGGTTGTGACCAGCTTTTTTTCACCCTCTCTTAGCCTTCCCTCATTAGCCTCAACCACAATAAAGTTCAAATATAGTACAGACAACATGGGATGTTTACCAACAGCAGATTGCACCATTTACAGTGTCACAAACAAACACAGAATATCGCCCAGTGTTTGGCATCAACTGTAGTTCCCTCAGTGTTTGTTTAGAGTAAGGCAGGACACAGCTGAGCTCTTTGAATCCTGTCATCGAGGTGTACAACAGGTAGTCCGGCTGCCTTGACAGTAGGCGTTACAAAATGAACTCCACTCCTGTTACGTGTCCTCTGGTTGGCAGATGTATAGTGGCACAATAGAGTACAGGTTGGATCAGAGCGCAGAGTAAAAGCAAAAGGTGTGTCAAAAGTCTGATACAAGTTGTCCAGTGAGCTTTCTCAGTTTTTATGGCAGACAATGTTTCAACCAGGCATGGTGAAGAGGAAAACCAGAGCAGTATACATAGACTAAGGAGGCAGGAGTAGACATCCAGGATGCAGGATCCAGGAGGGATATGAAGTGAGGGATTGGTGCTATCTGACCTCCAAGCAGTCCAGGTACTCCTGGGCTAGGTCATAGCAGAACCGGTACTGCTCCTGGAGTAAGCACAGATATTGATCAAAGTTATTTTCTATATCATCACTAAAATATTTGCATGAACAATACATTCTCCCATGGATGTTTCTCTGTTTATATGTTAGTGCAGTCTTTAGGTTTCTGACTGATCTAAGGTTGCAATTTAGTTTGTGGTGCATCTACCTTTTCTTCACCTTCTTTGTCTTCCTCAGTAAAAGGCTGTATGTTTGTTTTATTTTAAACATGTGCATAAAATGAATTGATCCTACTAATACAGCGTTTCTGCAGGGTTGGACATGTCAAAGGGAGGACCATGTAAAATCACACAAAATGTAATTTAATACAGGTTTCACAGTCATACTACTCAATGTACAAAAGTATGTGGGACAACCAGTGGGACAGAAATGTGCCTGTCTTCCACATTCCCACCATATCTCATTTGTTTTGATCAAGAAACTTTTCAAATTTATCTTTCATTTTTAAAGGAAAACTGCACTTTTTAAGAGTTTAGCAGATTCATCAAAAACCCCAATGAAAGACAAGAACATAGATGCATTCCCCTTCTCTGTGCATTTAGAAGGTATTTAAGCAGTTTTTCAAGTTCAATGGAAGTGAAGGGGAGATGCCTTTACTGCCATCTAAAGCCACATCCATAAATCTCAAACATTGTCCATCTACATGATGTGACTGTGCATATTGACCACGCTATAGAGACATTGTCATTGCGGGCGAAAATACTGAGGAATAAATTGTTTGGGCGTAGCGACAAAATGCCTAGACAACGGAGCAGTTATACTCCGAAAGACAAAAATACCATTATACCATAACGTGGTGAATGTGCAAGTAACCTGTGGTCATTCTTCTTCTTATCTAAAACAAAACAAATAGTAATGGTTTTGATTTCTCTGTTTCTTTGTGGCATTTTCACTATTTGAATAAGTAATTTCTTATACATGCTATGACGTGTTTCCCACATCATGCTACATCATACAGGAGCTTGAATGCAAGTTCAGAAATATATAAAGTTGGAGGTGGGAGGAGCATAATTGTGATGACTGTTGAGCTTGTAGTAGTGGCAGGAACTTTAGTCTACCTTCGCACTCTGTACTGAGTCACTGCTGAAAAAGTCCCAAACAATGCACCATTTTCTTTCTCTTGAGAAACGTTTGCTAAAAGCTCCAGTGAACACTGTGATGGCTTAAACTCTGATGATCAAACTGAATTTCACTTAAATATTAACCCTAACCCGTCACATTTTTGCTGCTTGTTTTTCCTGTTTAGAGTTAGCCTTAACCACACTAGTGCGTTGGCTTTGGTTTGGCTGTTTTGGGGTTTTTTGGGCAGTTTTTTAGCAGTTTTTTTTATTTCCATTATTTATCTCCTGTCTCTCTTTTGTCTGTATGCTTTTAAAATTAAGCCATATGCCTTTGCAATAAGTGCTATATCGCTCAGATCAAGTTAAAGACGTTTATACGTCTTTGATCAATAGCCCTACCTGGAGAAATATAATGTATTGATTTGCACCCACTGACTGCTTCCTTTGGGTTTGTGTTCAATATGCTGCCTTTGAAACTCAACACTCTTCTAGTCTAAACTGTGTATCATTGAGGAATTTTACATTTATGCCTTCTGTCTAAATAAATTGATTTAGAAATACTGAATAAGTGACTCCAGGAGTAAAAACATTGATTTGAGTATATCTGGAAAGTGGCTGATTTAATTTACTTGTCTTCTTGTGAAGCACTATTTGTTTTACTTCCTCAAAATTCCCTGAGTGATACAACAGCATAGTATGATATAATCATGTTGCAATAAAGAAAGACTAAGACCCGTGCACACTCACCATTGTCTCCACCATGTTTGGCTTAGAGTTACGCAGTGTTTTGGCGGCAAAGAACACATCCACCATGCTATGGTGACGAATCATTTCCAGGATCATGGTGCAGGCACAGAAAGTACCACTTCGACCACCGCCATTCCTACCCCGGGAAGAATGAACAAAGACACACACACACACACACACGCACATAGACACAAACACGCAGACAAGGAGCATAAAGACATGACTGACCTAATAAAGATGTGGCACAGCAGCTCAGACAGCCTCTTGGTGGGGGGAGCTACTCAGTGAAATGTCACAATTTGACTGAGCACAGATCAAGCATGCTGTCAGAAAAAGGCCAACTGGCAGACTTTCAAGATGAATATCTGAGTAAAGTTCTCATTAAAATACAAGAGCAGGGACTTAATCAGATATGAGATGTCTGACACACAGCCTGACCTCCAGAGATCAAAGGGCCCTGACATGGAGACTGGAATAAATCTAATGGAAGGCAGGCACCTCCACTCAAGCAGCTAATGTGACGACATGAACACTTAACAGTTGTGTTTTCCTCTGCATCTCAGAGTTAATGAGATGTAATAACTCTATCAAGTATACAAACTCTACATACAAAGTGTGACCATGGCCCATCTTACAGGGGTGAGGTGAATAATATTAAGGAAGCTTTGCATCTTATTTAAACAAAGGCTACTTGAGGACCAAAAATTCAGAAGTCTTGTCTTCAGTTGAAAGTCTAAAAGGTCTTTCTAACACTTTCCAATTCAGACAAGAACAAAATTATGGAGGACATATTAAGTTATTAATAGACTGAAAGTTCATATTTAAAAGTGTTGGACATAGCAAGTTTAAAGGAGAGCTATCATACTCATTTTTGGGGCTTTCATTTTGATTGTGGACTCCTATGGAGCAGCTAAGCACAACTGACTGAACTATAAAGTCTGTAGATCTTAAAAAACTGTGACTCGTGCCATTTCTCTTTTTTGTATTTTCTGCATTCTCTCAAAATGGTCTGTGTCGGTTAATTACTCCTCCCCCATCCCTAATGCGTGCCTCTGCACCCTGCTGTTCTCACAATCCCTTTACTGACACAAAATAAACACAGTTTGAACACTGATTAAATGTATGTTACTTATCAACACACAAAGCAACATGCGGTCCTTAAGTAGCAGTTTAGCAGTTAATCTAGTTTATATGCTCCTTGAGAAAAATAAATCCACACGGAATAAATCAACAATAAACAGGAATACTCTCAACTTCTGTCTGGTGCTTGCCTCTTACCAAAAGTTTACCAAAATTAACTATTCTTCATGCAGCTGAAAAAACCCCAAAACACTTTAATGGAGCCATCTCAAACAAAGTGCCGACAATAATCCCTGAAGCAGAGAGCAGAGCAGGGGAGGGGCCAGGCACAGCATTGCTAGACGTGTGGACATGCCCATATAAGGAAGTCCAGCTCGCATTAATGTCACTAGAAGAACACTGTTAAAAAAGCACTTTAAAACACAGCCTGCAAAGCCAACTGAAACAGCCTGTAGGGCTCACTTCCAAATGCATGTACCTCATTATTTGCCGCTTTGGTGTCGTTTGACACGAGTATCCGACATTGTAACATTATTAGGTCAGAAAAGACAGGTAAGCATAATAACTCCCCTTTAAATCTAAAAAGACTCATATCAGCATTGGCCTTAACACATGCTTTTATGTTGAAGATGTATGTAAGCTGACTCACAGGCAGTGGACAATGGTGCGTCCCTCTCCACACTCCGTGTGCCAGTTGTGAACCTGAGCCAAAAGGCTGAGGAAGGCTTTCTTGGAGTCGGGCACATCGCGGTATGGGGACCAGCGCAGGAACTGGAAGTGACGTACCACGAGCTGGCCTTCCTGAAGCTATCGAGAGCGAGTGTTGTGGAAAGGAGGGGGAAATAAAATTAGTTTATTTTTTTCCAAATATAAGCCATGATATTAATATATGCATTTAAACAACGGCATATGCTCCACCTACTGTCTATCACTGTATATCATTCAAACATCTATATGATTATGAGTCAGAGAGGATTCTGTCAACACTTAAAACAACTATGGAGCTCCTGGTCTTTTCTTCTAATTGGCCCCTGAAGTTGTGTAGCAGTGTACTACTGGAGACAAGGCTGACAGGGAGGTGCATGTGAATCAAATCTGTAAAGCTGCGAGAACTAAAATTCAAACCAAAAGGACTGAAGGATGCTTGAAAGCCTCGTCGAGCTGAAGGTAACGGCAGAGTTGGATAATTCTTTGTAAATTCATTGCTAGAACCAACATGGTTCACATTATGAATGTTGATTATAGCAGCTTTTTAGATCCTACATGTAACAGTTCAGCACTAATTACAGTTCAGACCTAAATTTCGTTCATGGCTAAAAAATGTGGCCAAATGTTTTAAATGATTTCACCCAAATGTGATTTACAAGTCAAAATGTAAAGTGCAGTGTTTACAATGTACATGTCTCATATGGTTTTGCAGTTAGTATTCCTTGTTCTCACCTAGTTGACCTGAGTACAAAACCTGGTGTAGGAGCTCGGTTTAAAAATACAGTTCATACAGTTCATACAGTACATACAATTCTAAATAGACCTCTACATAGGTTTTGTACTGTGATTGTTGCTTAAATGTTACATATAGCACCTAAAAAGATAATAATTTAAACTGTGTTACCTCAATTGTCAAGTATCTCATAAAAACACTGCTCCATAGCAATACTAGTGGTCAAATGCTTATCAACAACAGTGTCACTTGTTACACTTAATATACCCATTTATCACAGTATATTATTGCTTGGCAACAATGCTACTTGTAGCAGTTTTGCTGTATCTACTGGACAATGAAGTACCTTCTTGGGACAGAGGCTATCAGTGTCTTTGTCTGTGGTGTCTGTCTCCTCGGTTTCCTGCAGAGAGGCCATGTGGGGACAGTTTTCCATGTAGTTTAAAAATATTTAAGGGGCTGGGAGGGGTTTGAAGGATGATGAGGGCACTGAGAGGGGAGATTTAGGCTACAGTATGGGTCAGATAAGGAGGCACAAAAGCTATGAGGGTTTATCAACAACAGAGGGCTTCATGACAAGGACACATATGCTCCCCAGCTGCTGGAAGCATCTACAGGAGACTGTGACAGGAGCTCCTACTGAAGCTACTGAGGTCAAAGGATGGTAACTGATAGGGTCTCTATATTGTTAAGATTGGGAGCTGAGGGTAGATTGAATTACTCAGACAGCACCCAAACATGTCACAATAAACACAAATCACAACTCACAAACACACTTGATAACACAAAATTTGTACTGAAATATTAGATATTATCAAAATCCCCAAACTTTTTTTAGTAAGTGTATATTGTAAGAAAAAAACCTCAAACAAACCATGAAGGTTTGTATTTGTTTCAGTCTAAAATAGTTATTGAATAGGACCATATCTGCTTATTAAACAGGTCTTGGGACTATAGATATATGGCTAATAAAATTATTATGTTGTTGATACAAAAAGCAAGATTAATATGCTGCAAAACATTCTGACCAGAGAGAACAATAAATGCCAGCTGGGGCCTTGGTCACCATTCAGAATCATTATATTAGCAGAGGCTTCATCAACCCTCTTAAAAATAAATTATTTGATTCAGTGCTGGGGAATGCCTCTCACAGCAGTACAGAGCTGAAGCACTTCTATGAGGAAGGACTTGAGAGAGTGCTGCTCCAAAATTTAAATAAAACTTGTCTACTTAGAAAATAACATTACTAAAAATCTATTTGCCAGTATCTCTAACATATCAGGTTGACTTAGTATGATTCAGTGATCAATTTAAAAACAAATCTTTGTGTTTTTACTCTGAAGACAGCAAAATGGAGGAAATTACATCAATTTGACAAATTAAGTTAAAAAATAATTAGGTTCCTGACACGTTATCGGCAGCCTTTCACCATTCACGGCTCTCATTAAGAGCCTGATGAAGGTCTGTTTAGGTAACAAACTGCTAAGGCACTGCAACTTATACTTCAAGTATTATGTAAGTCCACAGTCTGCGTTTGTTATACTACTGCTACCTCCCCAAGGTGATGTATGGCAGACAAAGTAACAGAAACACTTGAAATCCAATGCAGTACAATAACACTCCAGGTTTGCTAACAACAGCTAAGTTTTCAAGTAGAAAAATGTTACCCCCCTATGCGTGAAAAAAGTGAAGAAAGCTACTGTGTCTGAATGGCAGCCTTGATGAAAAAAATAATTCTGCACTGAGAATTTTCAATGAACATATTTTCTGCAGTTAGAGTCATAAAACTGGATACATCAGTATTTAAGGTTTCCTACAATGTTTTGTATCAAAGGTGGGTTGCAGCAATGTTAAAAATGATAGAGAAACCTTCAGGAAAATATAGCACAGGTTATATTTCCCACAAATAGTTTATTAGTGACTCACCGACAATAAAATAAGATGTGTCATGATCTGTGGTCAACATGTCAATCAGGCTAGCAAACCAGATTTGCATGCCCTGTCACTTTGTTATTGTAATTGTTTTCAGTGTTAGAAAGAACAATAATTGTATTTTGTTTTTATTTAAGACTTCAATTTTTCACTTACCAATCACTTGTATTTAGTTGCTCTGACATAGCTTTTATTTGATGCTAAGATAGTGTCAGCGAGCATTAACTTAGTTAGCATTAATGACACAAGTTTAGATGTAACCACAGTCAAAATTATGCTCTACAAAATGACCACAGAGGTGAATCAACACGTTTTTTTTTTTTAGATAAATACTTGAAAATCGCCAAATGGGTCTATACATAATCTAAAAAATCAAGACATAGGAGTCACCTAGTGTCGGATTCACCTACCCGAGTGATGTTCTGAACCCTGAAGAGACGGATGATAACGTCATCGTCGGCTGTCCTGGACAGAAGTTCCACTGTCATCGGCCCAAACTGCTGCAACCCTGGTTCAGGCCAGTACTGCAGACAAGGCTGAAAGGAGAGGAGAGGAGAGGAGAGGAGAGGAAGCAGGTCATTAGCTCACACTTGCTTGAGGCAGGACAAATCATTATGTCAGTAGCCAGTGATGGTGAAGCCCAGTAACAAGACACCTGAGTATTGACAGCAGAGACAATTAGCCTAAATGACAATGATTATCTACAAATAGCAACAGTAAATTAAATGAGTGAAAAAAAACAAAAACAACCAGCTTGTCATTGGGAATGATCCTTCACATAAGCCACGGTCACCTAACATGAATTATTTATGAGGCGAAATCATTACCATTAGCACAATATAAATTAATGGAGAAGGAGACCTTGGCTATGCCTGGGAGAAATAAACAGGAAGTTAGCACATGCAAAAGCCAAGGTCTAACATAACAACTGTCAACGAACCCACTGGCCAAAAGGTAGTGAAAAAAAACAGAGGAGTGATGATGACACACTGACATGTTCTGTGGCGACATAAGGTGTTGAGGGGAACCCTGGAGTGGGAAGTGGTGATGGCATTTCACAATGATAGAGGGGTATTAACAGGTGACATTGGGCAGGAGGGGAGATAAATATTTATACAGCCAGACAGTCAACTCCAACTCAGGAGGGCAAACTGAATGTGTGTGTGTGTGTGTGTGTGTGTGTGTGTGTGTGTGTGTGTGTGTTGGGGGGATGTGTGTGTGTAGAGAGTTGACTGTTAATCTGGCAGTGAGAGACAAGGAAGCAAAAGAAGAGAAAGAGAGTGACAGAGCAAGAAGGACAGGTTACAGCTGACAGGCATGGTGGAAATGTTGAACGAGATTCAGCATGACACAGTGACAGAGCAGCGAAAGGGAGACAGCAGAGCAAACCAATGCATGAACAAACACTGGAAATCGACAGGAATGTGTTCATGCCATAGCAGACTGTGCAAATTAAGTGGTCACCCTGAATGTGGGATTCATTTACACCAGAACACTGGTTAATTTAATGAGTGATGACCAATTGTCACTGTACTTTGTGTCACATTCACCTCTTACCTGAAAGGAGTGATAGTGAGTTTTTCACTACTGCTGTCCACATGTTACATCATAAGGAATGATAATTTAAACAGTAATTTTTTTTATGAGCATAAAATCTGCACATGATTTTTAACTATCATATACAGAGTTCTGCCTGTGAAGGAGTCTTGAAGAAATTCATCCATTAGGTAACAGTTATTGATAATTGTTTTTTTTTCTTCTTTATTTAGTAGCTAATTCACAGTCTTACTGTCCTGTGAGTTTAGGGGAAAAAAACAATATAAAAACCTCTGGCTTTAAAAAATGCAATGGGCTTTTTTCATTGTTTTCTGATGTTTTATGATCGAACACTAAATTGATTATTTGACTCCACAAAAAAGAAAAGAATTAGTTGCACCCATAAAAGAATGTTCAATACTGATAGTGACAGTACCTCTATAAGATTAGTTTATCTGGATGCAGCATTCATCCACACATTGTCCAAACGTTCCACCACGCCACTGTCATGACATGAATTAACCCTGAATTGGTCCATTGTAACAGCGTTCATGATTACTTTAAGCCTACATCCACATGACTCAGGTTTTGTTTTGAGACTTAAAGAATCTCGACTCATTCCTTTTAAATATAATCTCTGTGCAAACTAAAACCCCTTTTACACTGCTCAAAACACACGTTAATGCGCTAACATAGGGGTTTTGTGTGCAATGGGAATGGGTACACTCACCATTTACACCTGGGTCAATTGACTCTGCAGCAGATGCAGGTTTTTCTCACCTTCCCTCATCTCGGCTCGACTTTTAATGTAAACATTAAGGCCGCTAACTTCTGATGTATTACCCAGCGCCTTTCTTTTCCTTCTTCATCTGGTGTGTCATGTCATCCAGGCGTGGCGCCAGATGTACTTTACAATTGCAGAAGTTAACACTAATGAACGCAGAGCTGAAAATGATTCCTGCCTGACTTGTGTCTCTATAAGCACAGAGCATTTCTGTTAAGGCTGAATCAACTACACAGTGTTCCACTCACTCTCTTGTTCAAAGTCAATATAGCTCACCCAGCACACCGCTCTCTCTCCCTGCAAATAGTTTAAAGAAACAATAAGCCAGCCAGATCATCCAACATACAGAGATCGCTCTGCAGCTATGGGCATAAGAGTGCAGCTTGCACAGGTTATTTTGTCACACAACATTTTATAGCGCTCATGAATCATATTCCACTTTGCAGTTGTTAACAATATTTTTCTATTACTTCTACTCTGATGTAAAGACGATTTGAGCACCAACTCTTTCGTACAAGCTGTGAGAGAAACAAACGCACTGTGGAGCATTTCCACCCAGATCCGACTTTTGAAAAGTGTGACACCCAGATTAAAATCTGATACATCTGCATTTGTCATTAGTCATAGTTAATATTAAAGTTAACAGGCATTTGTCTCACACATCACATCAATGTTTCCACACAACACAGCGCACTGTCTTTAATCCAAATTCTGACACTTGACAAAAAAATCCCAGAAGGGCTGCCTTGCCTATGGGAAGTGGGAATGGAGTCATTAGAGCACTTTTAGTGAGTTGGCCTGTGTTTGAAAAGCCTGGGTAGTCCTGCTAATTTTGGTGGAAAAGGGAATAAGATGCTGAAAAAGCATATCATACCATCATTCATCTATATGTGGCATGTACAGAAAACTGCAAGAAGGGAAGTAAGATCAGGGATTTCTTAGCTTGAACTGACAACAAGGTGTAACTTCTCCTGACTGTAACAAGTATAAGAGGATCATGGTGGCAGAAAACAGATGGGATTCATTTGGAGAAGCGCACATCATGACTGATAAGATCAGAAAGTGAAGGTGGGTGTCTGAGTATGGTTTATCTGTTTTTATCTGGACTACAAAGCGACCCCAGAGTGTTTCAGAAGGGGTCACCATTTGCACTTTAAAATGAAAACTAAGAAGTGCGCGAGTAGTTTGACAACGTGTTTGGTCTGGGAGTGATTTATGAAATAGGCAGTACAGAGGGCTCATAAGGCCAGGATCATGCTCCCAAACAGGCATGGAAACAGACAGCAGCCTGATGCTTATTGGTTCTGTTTAGATGATGCTCTGTAGTCCACGTGAGCAACAGATCCGTGTAAACAGGACCCACATCCTACTCAGCAAAGCTTGAAAAAGTTTTTCAGTTATGATGAAGTTGGGCTTTCTCGGCTGTCTATGAGAATTATTCAGTAAACCGAAAATAGGCTCAGATCAAAAAGAGTTTGACAGTTCATTAAGTGAACATTAAATAATCAGCAACTGCAGTTAGTACGTAACTAAAGCTGATTTCATGGCCATCATTGGGTTATCCACTAAATTGGTGCTTGCTTTGATGTGTGGAATTATCACATCACTATCTATCATCTGTTTGTCTGTTTGTCTTTTTTTCTAATTTAATGTGTTTTGCATGCTCCGGTTTACTGATTTTATTTCACTCTCTCTAGTTGCCTGTCAACCAATCACTGTAAACATAGTAAGTAGGTTGATTCATGAAAGATTCTGTCTTTTTAAAGCAGCCTCTTCCACTCTGAGGGGATGTAGTAAAAAAAAAAAAAAGATACTAGATGTGTTATCCCTGAGTGGATGAAGCACATGTATTCAAATTTTAAACACATTAAGTGTTGTTTTTAACACATCTGTTCTGTCTCTTATGACAGATGTGTTCAAAGCAACAACAATTGCAGACAATTTCCACTCCAGATAAATGGTAAAATAGTCCCTCACCCAGGCAGAGTTGGATTGGTTGAGCTGGTTGAGCATCACCACAGAGGTGCAGCCATAGTCGTACACAAGCCTCCAGAAGTCAGTTGTGGTGCCAGGCAATGGATGCGGTGTCACCACGAAGGCAGCGGGCCGGAGGAAGCTGTCTGCAAGCGCCGCGTTGATGTAGTTGCTGCTTTCTCCCTCAGTGGTGACGAGGAAGGCAAGGGAACGGTCTGGCGGCAGCACGTCCATGCTGCGGTTCTTCTCGCGATTCCTAGGCATCAGAGAAATGCTGCACTCCTCCACATCCAGGTGAGGAGTCACTGAATTCAGAGTCTGAAGAAGGAGGAGGAAAAGCAAAGTGAATGAGAGGCTAGTGTGCAGAAAGAAAAATTGGAAAGGTTGGCACGTGTGTTTGAGAATGTTTTCAAATTTTAGATGCAGAAATAGACTGAAAGACTGAAGATGAAGGCAGCGATAACAGCAGACAGACTGAGTCGAACAGAAACGGGATCAAAGACAGATGGACCGAGGCAATGACAGTAATCTCCACTTCAACAGCCTGACTGTCAATACCTGACAAGCGCAACTAAATCAAATCATCTCCAGGAAACTTCTTAACACATGATCAGTTAGAACCCCCAAAAGACCTGACGGATAAAACACGTTTTAAGCACAATCTCATACATTATGCAAAAGCTTATTAGGAAGCAATGAAAGTTGAAATGAACTGATTATCCAACTTGCTTCATATCATCAATGATTCCCTATTGGTTCAGACAAAATGAGTACAACATTTTAGCTCATAACCAGAATATTGTGCCATGGCTACAAGTTGCAATTATGAGACACTGTCTTACTGGATGACAATGAGTAGCACTGAGAGAAAGTATTTGTCTGCAAGTGGAAAGGAAAAAAATCTAATTTTTGCAGTCAAAGGTCCCCAATCAATAAAATCATTACAATTGACCTTACCGACACAAGCAAATGCCATTATGATCATTATTTATCTATAACTGCTTATCTGTTTTACTGTGACGGCTGACAAGTGGCGAGACACCCTGGACAGGTTGCCAGTTCATCACAGGGCTGACACAGAGAGACAAAAAAACCACTCATGCTCAAATTCACACCTACTGGTAATTAAGAGTCAGTAATTATCCTAACCTGCATGTCTTTGGACTGTGGGAAGGAGCTAGAGCACCCTGAGGAACCCACAGGGAGACACAAATCGAAAGGCTCCGGCCGGTAGATAAACCCAAAACCTTTATGCTGTGAGGCAACAGTGCTAACCACTGTACTACTGTGCTGCCCCAATGCAATTACATGAAAGACAAATAAACGTGCTACACTTCTGTTGAGTGTAATTGATTAGAAAAGCAGCATCAGTCTCAGTGGTCATCACTTTAGTGCTAACTGTCCATTTATTTCTGACAACTGTGGTATCTGAACAGGTTTTGAAGTCTGGATTTACTACTTTTAGTACCTTGAAACTTAGATGAGGGGAAGTTCTTATAGAACTGTAGTAGAGAGGCAATTTAGATAAGATGAGTTTATACAGCTAATGGTCATTGATCTTGATTGTATGAGTTGAACCTGGCTGGAGGATGTATGCATTGTCCTGTTTGTATAAGTTGCGG
>JAQLOL010000008.1:22658446-22670005 GCA_029783665.1 Naso thynnoides
ACACAGTTTAAAATTCTGCCCCCATGGCTTAGTAGTAAGTGTTGCGTACCCGCTCGAGGACAGCTACGTGGCTGGACTAAGTGTTGTCACGTTTTTGGTAATAGCAAGTCTCAGGGAGCTTGCGCAATAGAGCTGCACGTGTAAAATGACTGAAGTTGTCCTTTAAGTGCTGGCACAAAGGACAGATAAGATATTTTCTAATATTATTTGAGGGGTTTTTAAAAATGTATTTATTTAGTTTTAAACACTTGTGAGAAGGGAACTTAGAGTCTGTGATAGTGTAATTTTCTTCTCTCTGACCAGACAGTCCTCCAAACTGACACTGTAAAATGAAGGGCTATTTTATTGTTCCCTTAAAGCTGTGTTTTTCCTGGTGTTAACATTTTCTTCTATTACAACATCTCCAACTATCAAGGCCGTGGACTACATAAAGCTGTGGACTTTTCTAAATCTTTATTTTTCAATCCTACAAAGCCTGGGGAAGACTACAGTAGCCTATGGGTCACGGTAGCTGCAATGCCATGTGAAAGGATAAAGGCTGAACCCTCAAAATAAATAAGGGACAACATAACACAGGAGAAACCACTTAGTAGTGTCAGCTGTAGCTGCCGTTAGCTAGATACTGAAGTTAGCTAAGAATCCTGACAGACAGTCCACAGCCTAGTTAGCAACAGAACAATATTGACTAATACAGTTTTTACAAGATACAGTAACAAGGTGATTACATGTTAGGGTTGATCTGCGTGGGGAAAGTGAAGGCACTACTTGCACCCTACCATCTGGTACAAACCCAACCAGTGGCACAGAGACAAAATATATTTTGTACACTTTAATACTCAATACTAGAAAGATCTTTGGCTCACTGCGGTATCTTAACTGACCACATTTTATAAATGATGTGTTAGTTAAAAGTTAAAGCTAAAACCTCATACAGTATTTTACATTTATTTTAAATAACATCTTAAATTACAACAATAGCCTACTGTATTCAACAGAGGCCAAAATGTTCCTCCATGGTCCCTCATAAACATTGCAGCTTTGACCTTGGAGCAGAGCCACCAAAACCATAGGTGATCGCTCATGATCAGACAGCGGGCAGCCATTTCCTCCCACAACATGCAGCGCAGCAGCTATTCTGATATATAGTGAATGATACGGGGAGCTCCAGAAATACATTCCTTCCATTTATCTTCACGGGCGGCCCAAGAGGTCACAGGACAAAGGGAAGGGAAACTTACCCTGCCCACTTCCACCAGCTTGGTGATCATGACAATACTAAAGCAGTTCTCCTGCCAAACCATCCTCCAGAAGTCATAGATCATCTCCTGCTTGGGGCCTGCAGAGGAGGAGATATACAGCAGAGGTATAGGGGGAGGAGTGGGAGAAGAAAAAAGGTGGAGTGTAGGAGGAAGAGAAAGAGAGAAAGAAAAAGAGAGAGAGAGAGAGAGAGAGAGAGAGGGGAGATGAGGAGGGCGGAAAGATGAGCCATAAGTCAGAGAACATAGCAGCAATAACCATCAATGTAGAGGTGCTGTGTAATCCATGCCAGGGAATAGAGTAACAATGTGTCATTCATGAACTATTGCCCACTCTGTGTTCTCCTAATACTACCGAGAAATGTCATTTCAATACACCCACAAATCCTCAGCTATTGTGCAAACAAGCTTCTGTATTGCCTTTCCCAGACACCAGTGGCTGACACAAATCACAGCCCCCTGGAGAAGATGACACTTTCATTGATTTCATTACACTGTAGCGTTGATAATATGACAAGGTCCTCCTTCATACTGACTCCTCTGCCAAAGACACAACACCCCTTTTAGTAAACAAGGTGTCCATTTATTTCTACTCACTTAGTTTATTTCATAGGAATGTAGTCTTGTCTCTTGTAACTAACCTGGATGATTTTTTTTAAAGACAAAGTTGCACCTTATCATCATCCTTCGTATGTGGGTGCACTGGCAGAGTAGAATGCATTTTTTTCACCTTTATTAGGTATGTTTTCCACTTTCCTTTTTTTTCCAGGTTTATTTGTAGAACACAATCTCAGAAAACAAAGAACAAACGACTGCTTTGCAAAAGAGTAAATATTATATATATATATATGAAATGCTAAAGTGAACTGTGCAGGAGATAGATATAGATGTATATAGATAAATATAATTTTACATTCACCTTTTCTTCACATGGGTATAAATAAATCTGCTGTTTGAACATGAAGTAGATTTTAAAAACATAAGAAGGTGGTATTCTTAGAATACATGGATGCAGTGTGTTCATTGTTATGTAATTTGTATTGATGTGTACATTTATTACCCACATTTAAACTATGACCTCACATCCTGTTGGGCTGAATGTGGGGTGATTAAACTTCCTTTTTTACAATTATTTAATCCATTTCCCAATCACTTCATTTGAAACCTGGTTTAAAACCGGTTTCCTGTTTTTCCTTTTCCACACATACAATTTTATTAAGTGTAATTTTTGGACATTAAATTATTAACAGGAAGTGCTAGGGTCATTGCTGTAAGTCTGATAAAGGCATGGGCATGGGATTGTACACTAAGCATTTGAATTAAGGCAAAAAAGATATCAAAAGCAGCACTCAGATCTGTAAAAGTTTTTTTGACTCTACAGATGAATGCAACAAGGCATTCAATAGAGTTTGTTTTCTCTGCCTTTTCCTTTAAAGTTGTCTTAACAAAAGGACTCAAAAGATATACATTTGACTACAAGCCCTAGAGCAAACATCCAAAGACCTCTAAAGGCTGAGGAAAAATAAAGAGGAAGGAAAGAGTAACAACTCAACATGCCTGTTAAAAACAGGGCATGTGCAGAGGCTGGCAACGGTTTTCCCTTTCATAACAAGATGCTGGTCTTTCCTGTAACTGACCTGAGGTGAGACGAGCAGCGCCAGCCTGCGTACATTGAATTGCTCATAGGCAGCCACTTTAAGCACTGTTTTCTCTCCTCTTCACAGGGTTATTCACAGCTCCCACCCCTGTTAGCAATCACTGTGCCTGTTCCTATGTGTATTAGTGATATGAGATGTTAATTTTTCAGCAGCAGTGCCCACTAATGCATTGCCAGAGGGACCGTGCAGTCAGTCAAGAGACAGATGATGTGTGATACCAGTGGCTGGGTGGGTGAATCTGTATGCATAGCACAACATGCTGCCTCAGTGGACTCAGGCTTTCAGAGTGCGCTTGGCATTTCTCCTCCTCGTCCACCTCCCCCTCACCCGCCTCCTCCCTTTCCCCCTTATCTTTGGACATAACAGAGAGTTAGCTCAGAGCACCTGCTGCCTGCTGCACAGCTGCCTCAGACTCCTCTACGACACAACAAATCAACCTGAACCTGCAAAGACAGCCGACCACCCAGGGCCCACCATGAGTATTTGCAAAACATTGTTCACTGCATACAGAGTGAGACAAGTTACAGGTTTAATGATGCAGTGCATGTACTGTGTGTGTGTCAGGCTACATATTTAGACATTTGTGTGTCTAAGAATAGACAAAATGTAATAATTTTAATTACTTTGACCACTATTACTTACAACAACAACATCTCTCTTACAGCTCTCGCTTTACGGCAACTAACGTAACACTGTTGTGCCTCCCAGAACAGTATGCAGTCAAATGCAACAGATGACGTGTTTGATCCCCCTCTCTCAGTATTGGTACATGTGCCACCGTTTACATGCCCAGACGCAGGCCAGCACTTCTATCTCCCCCCGAGTACTTCTGTTCACCTGGGGTGAGGGATCTTGCCAAATCCCACTGGACATTCGGTCCTTTGCTGGAGTTGGGACAGCCCTGACTGTGGTGTTAGAAGCACTGCAGGTCACAAATGTGGGACCTGCCAGGTTAAAGTGGGAGAGCACCGGCAGGGAGGTAAGCTGCGTTTTGAGTCAGCGGATGGCAGCAAATCATGTGGGAGTCAATGACCAGGGTGCATCCTGTTTTAGAAGTTCACGTAGCGGCGCAGTGGTTTCTGAGTAATGGGGAAGGAAACGCAGGTAGAAGGCTGTCATCCCCAGGAACAACGACAGCTGAGTGGGGATGGAAGGCTCAGGTAAGCGCAGCACAGCCTCGATGTTTGAGTGGAGCGGGCTGAGGCCGTCAATGGTCAGGTGGAACCCCACAAACTCAATGGAGGGCACCGCGAAGATGCACTTCTCACTGTTAAATGTGAGGTTGGAGCTGGCGAGCACGTCGAACACTCTGGAGAGGTGGTTGTCGTGAAGGGCTGGTGTTGCTCCATGCACCACGTTGTCACCCAGGTATACGACCATGCCAGGAATACCAGGGAAGATGGTGGCTATGATCTTCTGGAAACAGCTGGAGGTGGAGCTGAGGCAGAAAGGCATGCCAGTGTAGCGGAAAACTACTATGTGGGTCACAAAAGCTTTGAGGCTATGGCAATCTGGGTGCAATGGGACCTGCTGATAGCCATAGCGAAGGTCAAATTTGAAGAACACAGTTGCGCCATAGAACTTGGCAGACAGCTCTTCAACTTTAGGCAATGGGTATTTGTCAGGGATCACTGCTTTATTCACCTGCCTGACATTGGCGCACAGGCGCAGGCCACCAGACTTCTTAATCGTCATATCAGGTTAGAAATCCAAGGCCAGGTGTCCACCCGCTTGGTGATGCCTGCATCCAAGAGTTTCTGCAGCTCAGCCGTGACGTTGTCACGTAGGACGAGGCAGCTGACACAAGGGCTGGATGACTAGGCACACAGCTGGGTCAATGAGAGGTTGGTGGTTGAAAGCAGTGAGACAGTCCAGACCAGAGAAAAGCGATGGCCAGCGTTGTTGCTAGGGTGAGTTGACAGTCAGTATGACGGATCCCATGTTGTCCATGACGGAGAAACCCAGTGCACAGGTCAAAACCCAGGAGGCTGGCGCCATGGCAGGACACTTGGAAGGTGAAGGAGGGGAGAGTCTTGGACCCGTAACGCACATAAAAGGAAATGATGCCCACCATACCAATCTTAGTGTGTCCATAGTCATATAGGTCCTCCGCGCCCCCCTTAATTTTGTGCAGGGGAAAGAGCCACCGGACAGTGGATTCATTTAACAAGGACCTGGAGGGGGCCCGGTCTATTCCCAGTGGTCTATTCCCTGGACTCCAGTGCGAGAGGTCGCTGGTTCAGACCTCACACTACCCACTGGCAGGGTCTGACCCTACAAGCATAATTGGCTGTGCTTGTCTGGATAGGGGTATGCCAGAATAGGGGTATATTTCCTGGTAGCTCTCTACCACCTCCTCTGGTTGTCGGGGAGGAGGAGAGGAGAAGAACTGAGAGAAGTAGTGTGATCCTCCCCCGTGCCTTAGGACTCATCAGTGACACATCATCACTGACTGGTGAATAGAGGCAGCTGGCTGGGCTTTACACGGAGAAAGCAAGTGTTGGTCTACACGCCCACGTGAACAGGATCAAGGAGACACAGGGAGAATCGGACATGTCCAAATTGGGAGAAAAATGGGAAAAAAAAAATAACAACAAGGACCGGGAGGCAGCTGTGTCCAGCAACAGTGGTAGGCACCACTTAAACAGCCTGGCATGGGAGCACACAGAGTGTATTGTAGTTAGAGCTGGTGGACCAGATGAATGTGACGGCGGCCTTGTGGGAGTGGGAGCAGAGCAGCACACTCTGGCGAAGTGGTTGAGCTTGCCACAGCCCTGCAGCCGGGCAGGCTGGTGTGCAGGTAGGGTGAGGTGAAGAGCCACAATTGCCACAGGGCCGGCGTGTTGTGGCGCCCTGCTGCCCTGCAACATTTACCTCAAGGCTGTCTTGTGAGGGAACAGGGTCGGGGGGCTGTGCAGACGGAGCCACGGTCTGTGCCAACAGGGCGGAGAGCGAGGGGAGAGGGTCAGAGGGCACTAGCCCTGATGCTTACATAGCTGCCGATTCGAGCTGGAATGCCATTTCCACAGCCTTCGCCAAGGTCAGATACTGGTTATATTTACAGTTTCTCCCTAAGCTTAGGGTTGTTGGTGTATTTCGCCAGCCGGTCTCTTATCATTTCATTCTCTAACGATCCAAACTTACAGAAGCTAGTGAAGCACTTGAGGTCTGTGACATAGTGGTGAACAGACCCACCCGCTTGCTGTCGGCACTGGCGAAAGACAATTCGCCAGACCGTAATGGTGAAATGTCCAGCTAAAAGGGCGACACAGTCCGCGTAGGTCTAACTGGGTCTGAGAGTTGAAAAAATCTGGTGTCGTTTACTGCCCTGGTTGTGGATAAGCATAGCCTTTAGCCTTGCATCGCTAGCATTGGCTAATCCTATCGCCACTATGAATGTTTCAAAGGATTCGTGCTAATGTGCCCACGGGATCGGTGGGTCACCAGGCAGAAAGAGGAACAGAGGCAGAGATGAGAAAGGAAGCCCCATCCTCATCACCAATATTATGTCCAATAACTCACGGACAGTATTTATGGTCTCACGGTAACTTTATTAACAACTGTGTGTGTGTCGCCATTACAACAACATCGTCTCTCTTACAGCTCTCGCTTTACAGCAACTAACGTAAGACAGTCGTGCCTCCCCGAACAGTATGCAGTCATATGCCACAATACATACATATTATATATATACATATACATATATATACATACATATACACACATATATATATATATATATATATATCTGAATATTGTACAAACCTTCCAAGGCATTTTAAGTATAATTTTTGGAAACTAGTAAATTTGTAGTATTATTCAATTTCTTTTGCCGTCTGTAACAAAATAATCAGCAGGATTCTATTTTATGAATTCAAAAACTGTAAAATTTCTTTTGATTCTTCAAATCAGTAACTAAGCTTAATTACACCAAGTCCTCCTCCTTGAATGCGAGGCACACTGTGGCACTCTTTCCACCTCTGTCTGTGCACTTGAATGCAGAGAGACTTTGTGAGCACAATGAGAGAAAAATTTTGGGAGGTTACTTGAAGTGGTAGAACTGAGACCAAAGTAAAGGATGGAAAGAAGTCAGAGGGGGCTTATGAAGGGAAAAACATATTCCCTGAATAAATAGGATCAGAACTGGCAGAGAATAAAGAGAATGCGTTGCTCTCATTCTCTCTCAGTTTCTTTCGCTTCTGTCTCTCCATCTCCCTCTCTGTAAGTGTGTGTGAGTGTGAGCATGTGTGTGTGTGTGTGTGTGCATGTGCATGCCACTTGGGGAATGCAGCCTATATAGTATATTAAACTGACATCAGAGAGATGATGCACCACACATGCAGATGGCAGGGAAAGGAGGCACATGAGCAGAAGTTCACAGAAAGCGAGAGTCAGTTGTGTTACAGTGCAGACTGACTGACACAATTGTTATGGGAGTGTTTCTCACAGACGGAGGAAAGTGATGCTTTATGGTGGAGATCCAGATGTGAGCATGAGGAAACACAGGCTCCTTGTTGTTTACACATTAATAATTCAGTGAAGTCATTTTCATACTGTCAGCTGGTGTGCTGTGAATGCCACACAACAAACACAGACATTAGTAGTCAAACACTGCTGCTGGGTATCTCGTACTCACCTTGAGTGGCGATGAAGTGGTTTGATCGTTGGTAACCCTGTAAGTCAGACAGAGTCAGACAGATAGTAGAAAAAAAGACACAGAAAGATGGGAGAGAGTTAATAACTATAAAAGTGCATGATGAAGTGAGACTCAGGGACTTCGAACTCTCGTGTCTCCCCTCCCATCCATTCTCTTTCTCCGTTTTCAGCATTAAGTCATCTCTTATTCATTTCGGGGCTGGGTTTGATGTCAGCGCTCTGCTAAATTTCTGCTCTGTGCTGGACTGAAAACTAATCTGCACCATACTGTCAGCAGATGATGCACTGCTTAAAATACATTAGCATGTTTGAACGGTAAAATTCTTTGCAATGTTTAGGCTCCATGTTCAGGTGAAGGATTGCACTTGAATTATAATGCATCGAGAAATGGCATTAATTCAAGTTTCTCTGTCTGTCTGAGCCAGGTCATTACATGCAGAGTGAGGAAGCTACATTTCAAAGGCAGCTCGGCGTGTGGTGCTCTGCATGCAGCCAAGGCTGCTGATCAAAGATAGATTGACAAGTGAAGGATCTTCAGCTCTGGGAGTAATTCTACCTGAGTGACACAGACTGATCTGGCTGTCTTCTTTCTGCTCCGCTCGGCTTTAGTGCAGCTATGATACAGTGTGCACTGTCCGGAAGGCTATTAGGGATGTCCTGGTCCTCCACCAGGCGAACCCAGCAAGTTGAATGCAAAGCAGCCAAACATGATAGATCCCAAGCATGAAGATTAGAGTGCTGTTTCGTCACTCAAGGGTAAAGTGATTCCAACAGCTGTTTACAATAAACATTTAAACAAATACCTCATTAAACACGCACTCACACAATGATATACAGTTATGCACTATTAAGCCAAGCAGGCACACAAATCACATTCCATAACTGTCATGCCACAGGGATAGGTTGAGATGAATAGCCATCACTATGAAAGGGTGAGGGCCCCTCATTCCCATGAGCCTCCAAGTTTCTCTGGGCCGGATAGTTTCTTGTCTGTCACCTTGGCAACCACAATTTTCAACAGCAGGCAAGCAGAAAAACATAAAGCAATATGATTTCACAATGGACTGAAAAGAAAAAAACAAAATGCAGACTCAATTGAGACGGGGAATGCTGATCGAATCTATCAAGACGAGAGAACAAAAAAGGAAGGGGAAAAATCAACTTGATTGTTTTGCTTTGACTGATTTGGCTCACTCTAACTACAGCTTGTGTTGAGTTAGTACACATGTGACCTTGTATGCAGGTTACTGAAAATCAGTGCTCAAATTTAAAGCAGCTGAAACTTTGGACATTAATAAAAATCATCCTCTCTGACAGTACTGGAGGACTTAAAAGGGAGTTCTAAGGCTGCTTCTGTTGAAAATGAGTGACATCAGTTTAGTTTTTTTTTTTTTAATGTGGCACCGAGCATTTCTTTGTTCTTTTTTTTTCTTTTTAGTTAAACAGAAATTACAGACTGAAAAATGTATGGCTTCCATTTAAAAATCAACAACATGATAGTTCATACCATGTTGACAAGCTACTTAAGCACAAGTGAATGCTAAAAAAAGAGTATTAGCATTACTTTTACGATTGCTGTTTCCCTCCATTGTACTTATTCAAACTATTGCTGCTATCTTTTGTCAAATTATAAATTTCCTGAATTGCTTGATTTAGAATTGATTGGTAGAGCAATTACTTTAAGCCTGCATCCTATGCAAAATCTGTCACAAAATGTTTGTGTCCACTTTTATCCACTGTTGAAGTAAGACCTTTACTTTAAACATGGTAACACATGAACATGTGTAAATTTACTCTAATATTTTCCACCTGATAGCATACTTGCCAACCTTGAAACTTCAGAAAACGGGCAGATTTTTAGACGGGGGGTGGGGGTAGTGGTGGCTTTTAATATCATGTTTAATCTCTATTCATCACACCAATTTTTACCATTCCCCTCACAGAGTCTGTATAACGTTGCACACCACTGACATCAGAGGCACTCAGTCATTGCTTGCTCATGTTTGTCAGTCGCCCAATGATGATTTATGGCACTACAAATCCCATGCCCAATGCAGAAATAAGCACAACAGATTTCTCCTCAAGCATTAGAAAAATTTTCTTCTAGCAGGCTGAGAGATAGCAGCGCTCTTTCAGATTTCCATGACATGTCTGGTTCATCTGTACAGTCATCGAAATGGAAACAGGAGACTTTAAGAGTTTAAGGGCTTACACATGCTGTACAGTTACCCTGTTAAAATCAGATTTGGTGGCATAATAATAAATCAGGAGAAATAAGGGAGAAATGCGAAACCGGGAGGACACAGGGAGAGGGTAATGAAATATGGGAGTCTCCCAGGAAGGGTTGGCAAGTTTGCTGGCCCTACTTTAAGACTTCCTTACAGACTCAGGATAGAGCAAGCGGCTCTGGTAAATATCAGCGGAAATAGGTTGATTTTCCTTGATTGCGACAACAGATTTATTGTTTTTACTTTATACATAAATAGTGCATGACGTGTATTACTCACCTCTTTAATTTTCCCACTTTAACACTAAGGACCTGTTTCTTCAATATTACTGAAGAAAAGTATGTGGTCAACTTTCAAACTCTTAAGACTTCTGACCTTAAAGGAAAAATACAGCTGCAGCTTGTGTTGTGTGTGACCAACTAATTGTATAAAAAACTTTTATGCTGAAGATTGAACTGTTCCACAAAAGAAAGAGGATCCAGCCATTTGTCAAATGTCAGAAGTTGGTGCAGATGAATTTTTTTTAACCTACTAGCTCATCAGTTATCAGTCTTTACTTGGTTGCTGGTAGTTTAAAAAGCTTTTTAACTTTGTGGCTAACTTTTACTACTCATTAGCATGTTACTAGTTAGCTTACAAGCCACAATGAGTTCCCCAAGCAGTCTTTACTTTATTTACCAAATGTCCAGCAGTTATTTCACGAGTTATTTCATGTGATACTTTAGAGTTTAAACCTCCAAAATAATAAGCATATGTATACACATATTTTTCCCAAGTTTACTGTCATTATACATTTCCAGTGCTTGCGGTGTAAAACTTTGGCTTTAGTCTGATTTGCTTGACCTGACAGTGTTTTGTCCTCTGTGGGATTCTGCCAGGCCTTTTATAGGATACCCTAAAGTTAAGCAAGAACTCCAGGTGAGCATCCGAATATCATAAAAGAGGAAAGAGAGACGGTTGCTGACAGTTTGAAAAATAAATAAATAAATAAATCCCAGTGGGGAGAGTAATGGCTAAAGGCGGACGGACCCAGAAGCTCGAAGCAGAAAAAGTAAGGGGAGGGGGAAGAGGGGACAGCATGAAAAGATAGAGGAGATGGAAAAGAGAAGCAAGATACTTACTTCCCTGTTTATCCGAATCTAAGAGAGGCCAAAAGGTTGAAAACGGGGGCGTAAAACAGAGAGAGAGAAAGGAAAGTAGGGGAAGAAACAAGAGCTAGTTACTGTGATCAAAGAGCAGGAAAAGAGGGTCATGAAATGGTTAGAGAGCAGCTTGCCTTGAGGACCTGTGGAGAGAATTACCTTTGTAAAGCTTCAATAACCATGTTTTTGTGCAACTGACAATATTTAAAAACTTGTATTGGGCAACTATATTGCTGAGATCTGGGAACACGTCTGCATTGCAGTCTGATGTCCAGACAGAATGCAAACAATTCGGGAAAAAGGTTTTAAAGATCATCCAAAGCATTTTATTTGGAGGTCAAACCAAAATTCAGCACACCGAAAATATTGATCAGGAACAGTAAATTGTGTGTGTATGGAGGGTCAAAGTTGGTGGCAGAAGCAGGTTCTTCAATTGTGATGGAGGTCTGAACCTTTTTTAAAGAAGTGTACTGTTCACCTTTGTTTTCTCTGCCAAGTGTGTTTAACTCATGTGGCAGTTTAGGGTTTGAGGAGTTTTGTTAGAGACGATGGGCAAAACTACTAAATTGAGTATTTGAATTTGATGAAACTGGAATTCTTCAAGTGTATTTTGGGGTGA
>JAQLOL010000008.1:22679396-22690755 GCA_029783665.1 Naso thynnoides
AAAAAAAAAAAAAAAAAAAAAAAAAAAAAACACGACACTAAAAGTACACCTAAGTACTGCAGTAGTCTGTCTTTCTTTCTACTCCTTTTCTTTTCTCTTTACTTACCTCATATTCTTGCTTAAAGCCATATCCCTCAGCTGTCTTCATCTGGTTGATGTGTTG
This sequence comes from Naso thynnoides, assembly GCA_029783665.1. Taxonomy (NCBI): domain Eukaryota; kingdom Metazoa; phylum Chordata; class Actinopteri; order Acanthuriformes; family Acanthuridae; genus Naso; species Naso thynnoides. The sequence continues at coordinate 22,679,560 of JAQLOL010000008.1, forward strand.
GAGCAGGTCAGCCACCCTTACAGCAGGGTGGAGCTGACCCGTGTGATAAGGTGAGCTCTTCCTCCTACAGTGACGGTGTGGAGAGCCTCCAAGTAAGCTGCTGGACTCGTTGACGGAGCTACGCTGCTCATCTGGGAACATGAACACATAAAGTTCAAATCACACCGCAAACATTATGCACTCTGCAATTTGAACTCTGCTCTTTTTTTATTAATGTAAACGCGGCTGAAAAGTCTAGGGGGCAGCTCCAGAAAAAAAGTCAGTGTTTCTGCAGACACATGAGGGTGAACTGGCACTGCAGAATATTCAAATGGACAAAAGACTTGCAGGAGTTTTCTCTGCTGAGAGCACCTTGTGGTCGGGCAGAACAGACTGAAGACATGCTTGGAATATACTTTACTGAAGGTCATGACAGAGGGATCTTCGTGTCTCTATACACTTTCACAAGAGTACCCATATGTTCCTTGCTGTCTTACTTCGAGCGTTGCAGCCGTGGGCATCCATGAAGGAATGGGCCATCCTCTCATCCTGCTGAAGAGTACTTTGCTCTGTCATGCTGCAGTCCAGAGAGCTCAGCTTCCGACTCTTCTCCTGCCTGTAGGACATGGCTGCCTTATTAATGGCCACCTTCTTCCTACTGTAGAGACGTAAAGAGAGAGAAAGAGGGGGAGAGGGAGAAAAAACAGAGGACAGTAGAGAAGGGACAGATGAGAGAAAGGACAGGCAAAGAGATAAGAAAGAAAGGGAAGGAGGGCAGGTGAGGAGATGAGAAATTGGACTGAAGGGGAAATATAAGGGCTACGAGATTGAAACTGGACGAGGGGGAAAGTACGATTTGGTGATAGCAAGAGAGTGTCGGGGCTGGCAGTGGGGTTGTAGTGAAGGTGGTGGGGTAGGGGGGTCGGTACAGGAGGATGAGGTGAAGATAGCAAAGCTGATACCAATTTAATAATCCCTGGGCTACGAAGGGCAAGCAAGGGGAAGATGGTGTCAGGGTGTCAGGGTGGAAGATGGAGAAAGGAGTAACTTACGGGTAGTAAGGGTAAGAATAGAAGTCCCTTCTGATTAGCATGAGGGAGGAGCAAAGGAGAGAGACAGAGAGTGAGGAGAAAAAAAAGAGAGGTGACTATGGTTTATCAAGATGGCATCAGAAAGATAAATGAAGATGCTAAGTGCGTTGGAATGTTCCTTGCAAGCATTCATGAAGCAGGACCAAAGCACTGAGAATGAAGAAAGGGCCTGCTGCCTCCCAAACGCTCTGGGACCAATGCAACATTTTCAGGTTTCTGTATTTATCGTGCGATATTTAGGATCTTTTTCCTCATGTCTCGTTTCCTTACCTCTTCCTGCAGTAAGTATTGAACCCATTTCTATCTCATTTTGCACTCCTCTATTTTATAACAATAAGTAAGACTTCACACATGGGATTACTCATGTGTTGTTGGAGGCAAATAAATCCAGAAATTTCAAGCAGAGGTCCTAACAGGTAAGAGGTACGAAGCATTTCATGCAGAGATGTTGTATCTTAAACTCTGACTGTAAACAACTGAAAACTTACACTCTGTTTATTTATGTATCTACTCATTATGGTCCTCAGACCTTCATTAGTTGGATCCATGAATTTCCATGAATTCAATGAATTTTACCAGATGTCGTAGTGACGAACCATCTTTAATAAATGTATAAGGGACTTTTACTATGCAGGATTTTCTGGTTCTTTCACAAACACAAACACATTATACATAAAATGGCAGGACATGTGGCAATGACTGAAAAGCTTAGTTTCTGCTTTTTTCTTTTTTGTTTTGGTTTATTGACAACATTTTAATATATTTATAAAAATATCAGAGCTTTTCAGGAGCAGTCTTCCCTGAACTTGTCTTTGGTGTTTACCGTGTCTTTATTGTGACATTAAGAACTAGCTGACACAAAATGCAATCACAAAAAATAAATAATTAAATAACAATAATCAGTGATTACATGCTAAAAAGTGAGACAAAATTTAAAATCATGATTCCAAGAAATATGGTACACGATGTTAAATGTATTACTTTGAATTACATAAAATAAAAACATTTCAGACGTTGCTTTATACATGCACAGTAGCTGAATATAAACATGTCTCCTCCTGCTGCCCCATGTGGCAGCCTACTTCCTATTGTGTCTGTGAGATTGGCCCACTGAATCTTATCAGTCACTGCCTTCTTCCAGACATCCCATTCATTCTACCTCTATTCTCCGTGAGGAAATTTCTTGGATGGAGAAGTTCCTCTCTCCAGACAAACAAACAAAAAAAAGCAAAAACAACCTTCCTAACCAATTACTAGCCCATCCACTGGCACCTCACAGCTGCTCGCCTCATGTAATTGAGTAGGCAATGGAATAACATGCCCCTTGATGAAATATTTCACACTCAGATGAGTGTTCCACCATTGCCCGGCAAGTGAAGGAAGAATACACTACAGGTGCCATCGACGACACAAGTAATTTGCAGGTGGAAAGCAGCCAACGATTCCAGTGTGAGCAGGCTGCATTTGAATTTGCTCAGCCAACACGTAGACCTTGAAATTAAAAGATGAGATGAAACAAAAAATGCTTGGCTGCGGCAGCGGTCGCAGACTTTAGGATAAATGCGCTACAATGCCACTGTCTCTGGTTGTAATTCACTCTTATTGCCAAATAGTGTCATCAATAGACGCGTGCTGCCAAGTGGGATAGAGATAAATTGACTCCTTTTAATAGGCTACACAGAAACAAAAAGACTTAATCCCGGAAATGTTTGACTCTGAAAAGGTCTTACCCACCCCACATCAACTGACTGGCAGACACACAAACATTTTCATTGACACTCACCCCTTTTTAACAATGACCACAATGGCACCGAGAAGCAAAATTAGGACGACCAGACCACCGGCGCAGGCCCCAAGAATCAGGCCCATGTCTTCGGCATGCTGGGAAACCTCAAGAGCTCGCTTCGAGTCCTTGCAGGCGGCTGTACAGGATGACAGAGGTGACAGGGAGGAGGACTTTTACATAGACAACAACTGTGAATGGTTCAGTTGTAAATTCAAAAACAGGATGCTGGATGTAATGGTTTGATGTCAATAAAACATCACCACATTTATTTTAGCGTAATTAGCACAAACAAGCAAACCATTGCCAAGATGACTGGCAACTTCTCTTGATCTCAAATTTGAAGGTCTGCTTGGTGGGAAGTCTGCTGGATTTCTTGACGGACTTATGGCCTAAACAAGAAAGAGTATGGTCTTTCGCCACAGTAGAGCCTTAGCAGTGAGCTCGTCCACACGATCAAACAAATGCGTTGTATATTCTCACTTACCCCTTGTGGAGATCTCTATCTAGCTTAACTAACTGCAGTGCACAGCAATTTTCATTCATTGAAATCTGCTTAATTATATCTGTGCAATTACTGTGAGCCTTTTACAGCTGAAGCTGACAGTTGCTTTGGAGCCCTTTTGTACCACCTGCATGGTTGTAAGACACAGTTTTTATATGAGTCTTTTGTGCAATTTAAGTAAACTGTCAGATTAAAGGTGCTTCATGTAACATGTTAGCACCAATTACAGTACATTTTCTATACAGATATTAAAACAAGAACTTTTTTTTACATGGGTGATTTCTCATTTAAACTGTGCTGTGGAAGTATAAGAGACCATGGCAGCAGAAAGACAGGAAATCAGCAAAAACTCAGTACAGTACACTGCTGAAAAGAGCAAACCTAAATTCTTCAGTTATGTCACTTAAAAAACAGAAACTGAGACTTTACATCTGTATCTGATTATTTTGCTTTACTTTATTTCTGACAGATGTAGTCTTGCATGATGGCAATTCTGACACTTATGGACTGATATGGTTTGCACTGTGGGATGTTTACCACATAGTGTACTGGCCATAGACACCACTTTTCTTGTTCCACAGCAGAAATTTTTGAGGGCTATGTATGGTCTACAATTCACACTCTGGGACATAGCCTACATGTCGTATCTTTAACCTGTTGTATGACTATCTGAGGTTGTAAGGACAGAGTCTCCCTAACACACACACACTTAAACAGAGGTTTGGTTTCTTGTTGTCTAGATTATCATGCACCGATTGCCTGTGATCATTTCTTTATACAATCACTGCGACACTTCAAGACTGCAACTTTCTTTTAAATCTAATTTGTAGAATATGTCATTAGTTCTGGATACAAACAAGTTGCTGCTGTAGCAGATCCTGATACATTTTCCTACAGTAACCATTGTATGGTTATTAGAGTGCACTGACAGGATAAGGAGCCTCTCTGGTGTTAAGCTCACCAGGCTAATTCGAACAAGCCTGTGAGGAATTGAGGCATTCTAGAGGTCACTGCAGATCCAGCTGGAGCTTTAAGAGGACGGCGTTTTTAGCCGGCCAGCAAGCAGGTGTATCAGCATGTAAAATGGCAAGAATCGGCTTTGCAATAGAGGAGTCAGTTAACAGCATCACAGAGAGCTTGAGCACTATTTCAGTGCACTGTTACCTGTAACATAAGCCTCTACAAAGGGGAGCTAAACATGTCTGGCTTGGAGGAGGCGATGCTCTGGTTATCTTACTGAATGGATGTATGCTCACAGCACAGCATTTCCCTACTACCCATATGTCACAGTCTCAGTACATTTGTCCCATTTTGTCCCCATCTCAGCTAGCATGAAAACATAAAATCTTCCTTTCTGGGAATCATCTGGGTTCCCTGCTGTCTTTTATCCAAAGGTGAAAAGATGCTATTAAACATGAATAAATTGAAGGAATATCATTACATTTCTGGTTCTTCAATGACAAGCCATCTTACTGATGAGGAAACAAATAAGATGGGGAATAAAAAAAGAAGGGACAGAATTATTTAAGGGTCTCAGGATTGTCTCATTGAGTTCGGCAGCATAACTGAATTGGACAAAAGCTCTGTATTTAAACAAAGCAAGGAGGCTTCATGGGGAGAGTTATTTCCTTTTGTCTGTGATGGAAGAGAAAACACTCTTTACAGTGAGGCAGAATGCTGAGTTCGGCTTGATAAGCTGTGGAATGCTGGTACTATCGCTCCTGACAGATAATACAGCGTGCCATAATCATACAAATCACGCTGGGTGAGTCATTCTGCATTTTAGGCCATAGATAGAAAGTTGCTATCACAATTAATTTTTTTGCACCGAAAAAACCATCAAGGGGTCATGTGTGGTAATCCAGAGATAGAAGATGTAAAAGGAAATCGGATGCATGTGTCATCATAATTCTACAATAAATCTGAAATTTATCATGCAAAACACATTTGTGGTCATTGTGAATAGAGAACTCAAAGATCCAGTCAGTGTTTTCAAATTCCTCTTCTGAGGATGGTGATGTCCGTGCACTTACATATAAAAGTTAGAGTTAGCACAACCCATACACTGCATTAGCCAGTGCTAGTTCCAAACTTAAAAGGTAACCAACAACATAAACAACACTGACCATTCTGATATATCTGACATAGCCGGCAGTCATTGATTCTGTTTAAAGTGATACTTCACTGCAAATATTTTTTGTGTATCATTTACTCAACCTTTGATGTCTTGAATTTAAGATTCAAGACTTTATTTTCTTCCAGCGTTCTTCCACAGGAAAAAGGTGATGATAGGTCTTGAAAACATTAAAATGAAAATGGCTGGTGCAGGGAGAGAAGAGTTTCTGCAGTTCCAGGCAGAGCCATGTTTATTCAAGCCAAGTTCACTGAAGTTTAGAATAACCATAACCCGGACACAAAACACTGGAGTGGATGTATTTGATTTAGTAGCTTTCTAGTCAAAACAAAAGTGTTATGAAAGTATTGAACATATGACATGATGAAGAAGACTTGAAAAATACCACACAAAGCTGCTGAGAGTTTTGGATGGCTGTTTTTAAATGGTTTTGATACTTTCAAGAGTGTACTTCCACAGGCTGCCAACAAAGGGGAGCATGGAGTTTTTAAATCACCCGTTTACTGTGGAGGAATGTCGAAAGGGAAAAAAAAAACTTCAATTCAAGACTTTTAAGGGTAAGTAATTAAAATACAAAAACAAATTTATTAGAGTGTAGTATCACTTTAAAACAAGTTTAAGAGGAACTTTATGTATACAAAGACACTGAACCATGCCATATTAGTTTGCTGAGGTAATAAAGTGTACACTTCCACAGAATTAACTTTTCTTTCACTAAATAATTCTGATTTCTTTTACTTCCTTTTAATCTGTAATATAAGTACATATTTAATTTGAATCTATTTAAAAATATATATAAGGGTGCAGAGGGCTGAAATTATCTGTACTATAAATGTAGATAAATGCAGAGCAATTATAAGCAGTTATGGAATAAATGTATATTGTATCCCATTTAACGACATTTACTGTACAGCACTTATTCCGTAAGTATAACAAAAGAGTCATATCACATTCACCACTCTGCTGCACAGTTTTTTTTTTTAAAGAAACACTGTTGTCCTTCTCTAATTCTAGGTCCATAATCACGTCTTGTGGATGACACCGAACAAAAAGGACATTTTTATACTAAACTAATACCTATCACTTCTACAATGCAGTTTCCAATCAGTTTATCAGTGACACAGAAAACTTCTTACCAAAGTTTCACATTGTCCAGGTCCAGTGTTTAAGATTCAGAGAGATCTATTTCATTTATAAAATAATAATAAGCATGTTTTATTAGTGTATAATCACCTGAAAATAAGAGCATTTGTATTTTTGTTACCTAAAATTAGCTCTTTATATCTGCAGAGGGAGCAAGTGCTTTTTCACCGACTATGTCTTGTTTCTACCGAAGCCTAAATAAGACAAAACAAATATTGACTTTTGATATGGCCTTTAATGATTTTGCAGTTTTAGCTGCCAAGTTAGGCTCTCCTACAGGCTTGGAAAGGAAGGGTGATTTATGGTTGTTCAGCTGGTTGCATTTTGCAGCCTCACTACTCACTACTTCTGGTAGTTTTTCAGTGCAGAAAGAAGAAATGGCAGAACAACGCCAACTGTATTATTTTGTTGCATTAAATATCTGAAACCAGCTTATCTGAGATAAACTGGTATGGGTGTCTCTGCAGTCGAGGTAAATAAAGTCATTCCAGTGAGCTGTCACAGAGATTTCAAGCAAACTTTTCAAATGCTGCAAATGCCAAATGTGATTTTTAATGCTTCTGTGCTGGCTGAGCAAACATGAATAGATGCCTTGTCTCGTAGTAGAATGGTGAATCTTTTAAGATGATTCGATTTGTAATAAAAATGTGCTTACATTTCTATAGTCTCAGTTGGCTACATTCATATCCAAGGACCCAAATCCAAAAAACAAAGAGGGCTCGGGTGTCGGAGAGAAAAACATTTACTCGTTCACCATTGTGGTGGTTTTTGGCCAAGCACTGCGGTGAACACAGCTGGCAGCGTCTGTATGTAGGAAGCTGGTGAGAGGAAATGAAAAGCAGCCAGGAACGGTCAAAACAGGTCCTCTGTGCCACCTCTGAGGAGCAACATCAGCATGCCCTCAGGGTCTGCCTGCCATAGTCGCATATGCACAAATACAGTTAAAATGGCTCCTATAAATATGCTTGCAACTCAACTCCTCCACCTATGTGACATGCTGGCAGACAATAGTAAGGCAGGATTCTCTGATGTCATCACAATTCAGATAAGGAAGAGTTTGCAGAGAGGAATCCAATTTGACTGCCACCTTTTTCAAGAGCACTACATACTTCACACATAATCCAGTAGGGCCAAAGGGGTGGGGGGGGGGGACTCCATTTCACCCTCTCTCTCTCTCTCTCTCCCCTATTGTTTGAACTGAGAATTTTCTATCTGTGTCTGTTCTCTCAAGCAAACACTCGTGGTCGCTTCCTCTCTCAGCGAAAAATAGGGATATGTTGGTGCATTGGGGATTTCAAAGCCATCAGAGCCCAAGAGGGGCTTGCCAAAATGTCAGCATTGGTGATTTGAGAGAAACAGAGTGAGAACACAGATGAATGTTTGCTCTTGCCTTTCCTAAGGTATCTCTGTGTAGGGGAGATTGGCACTGGGGTTTCCTTCCTGCAGCACCCAAAGCAACACTAAGTCTGTTTCAAATCTCCTAAACAGCAGCCTGATCCAGGATGACTGTTGATGTCTCTGACATTCAGCCTGAATCACATAGTTAAAACGTCAGAATCCTCAAAGGGAAAAAAAAAAATCCTACATTGGTTATGATCACCTAAAAAAACATATTCACTTAATCGGCATTATGTAAGCCAGGAAAAGACCACCAGTGGTCTTTATCTCACCCAAGCACTGTGGCTATTCTGGGATACATTCCAGATTTTTGTAAACTGCATCTTGTTTTCATCTTTAAAATAAAGATAACAATAATATTTTATTCAGCAGCTTCACTGTGTAGTGATACATAGGAATGTGACACTTCCATGAGGCAATTACTTTAAATGTTAAACAAGTAGATTCCTTTTTTTTTAATCTTAACTTGCTATTATACAGAATATATTTTATTATAATTTTCCAGCATATGTAACATCAGTCCTGCAACTGTGCACCTACAACAAATAAGAAATAACAAATAAAAGTGGTTCAGTTTAAGGGTTTAAACCAGGGACGTGTTAAAAACCCATCAGATTGGTAATGTATTTGTCCCAGGACAACAGCTGCAAAGCGGTCACTAAGGACCTTTTAAGTCACAATCCGTCTTTGTTCTGGTGACACTTGTGGGTGATGGTGGTTAAGGTTCATGTCTACCTACAAGTGCATCAACCACTGGTGGTCGCTAACACCCTTTGGGCCTGATTTACCAAGATCCCAAATACAGAGTATTAAATTGTGTATGCTAACATATTGCACATTTTGTTAGTGTACGTTTTGTGAGTGATCTACTAAGAATAATTGCATGACGTACAACAGGTGCAAACATGATGGAGGGGGCGGTATTTAAATTTTTGCGTGTTTCAATGGTTTCTGCCACAGAGAGTTCAGAGAATGACCAGCGCACAAGCAAAATGAATGAAGAGGGAGGAGAGGAGAGCGCTAGAGGAGAGACGCAGAAAGTTGTTAAAAAAAAAAAAAAGAGTCATAGGAAGACGAATATGGTTTAAATTTTCTTTCGGCTTTTAGTGAATGTTGTGTTTTGTTTGGCTGTAGGCCACAGCAAGAGTTCATGTGCAAAACCAGTAAGGAGCCATTCTCAAAATGAAGGAATAATAGGTGGTATCAAGTTTGCTTGTTTTTTTACACATACAAATTTTTAGTAAATCAGGCCCTTTGAGCGACCTCAGCAAGAAGGAAAAGAATCACAACTCATGTATCAATTTTATGGATGTATCGAGAGAGCCGGATATGGCTTCCACCACTCAGCCTTACTGCCCATTTTACCATGTAGTCACTTGTGGTACAACAGTAAAAACATTTCCTGTAGCCCAAAAAGTCTTTTTTCCCATATAATGACATTATAAATGAGACATCGATAAAACAGGACACCTCCAACTGCATTGGGTAACATTATGTGAAAGTAACTTTGGAAACAGTTTTCATACTAACCCTAACCTAGTACTATCTACACTAGTGTAATGAACACATTTCAGTAAAAAAAAATCTTTCAAGATCAGTTGTTAAGATATGCATTATTGCAAATATCAAATGACTTTTAGTGAGGTTAACTTCTGGAAAAGAACCTGAAATTTCTGGTTTTACTTTGTCTCTCTCTGTCTTAAACTTCCTTTGATATTTGCAACCATCACAACATAGTGGCGCTTCCACCTGCACTAAAAGAGCACCATCATCTTGCTCGGGGCTGTAAGTCACCTGCCTGTGTGCTGTAGAGCAATGGAGCAATCCAATCATGTACAATGCAAAAGGTACAAAGAGAGGCCAGATGCCGGCCTTCTTGATAGCCATAGTTAAGACGTACTTAATTGTAATTAATGTGATAATGATTCATTGATGTGAAAATGTTATGAAGCATCTTGAAAAAATGAAAGGAAAGCAACTGTTACCTTTGCGAGCAATCCGAATGCAGTTAATTCTGATCTCCTGTGGGTGAAAAAAAAGCTTGAGTTAATTTATTTGGCTTGGTACTATAAAGACACAATGACTGGCAGGAAAATGACCACGGTGCAAATTTGACCTTGTCCACACATAGAAAGGCAGTTTTTCTAAAAATCAACTTTGTTCTCCACAAAAAATGTCCTCTAAAAGCACTGTTTTTCAATAGAGGGTATGGACGTGACGTCACTGTCGGTGGAAGTCACCGCAGAAACGCCCTCTGAGTAGCAGAAACGCACTGAGTGGCAGCGTTAGCAGTTTGTGTGCTGCCAAACACACACAATTAACACATCTAAAATGGGAAATGAGTCTGCTGTGCAATTGACTGCACAAATAGATTTAACAAAAAGTCGATGAGATATATTGTTACAGCTGTAGAAATAAAAAGCAAATGGATCACTGCAATTCGCAGAAAGAAATGGAGAAAATGGGTTTTAAGGTAGCCAATTTGATTTTGGGGTAAAATCAAACCTTAACTCATATTCTGCGTCACTGTTAAGTTTTTGTTGGCATTTTTAAAAAAGCATCCATGATGATGAGCCTTGTGCTCTACAAACAAATGGGGAGTGGCTAGAAAACGTTAGTATTCGCTAACAGCTGAACCTAGTTTTCCTTTCTAAGGGGGTAACGTTAATGCTACTCTACAAAGCTTAGACCGTTAACCAGATCACTTTCTACAAAATCTGTTGAAATTGTGTTCATTATTATCCTCATGAGTGGCTGATGTCCAGACTTTTGTATGCCTTCAGGCTTTGCGGACTTTCCCGGCGTCGAAATTAGGTAACAATAAATGTCAGGAAACCCAATTCCAGGCCAACGGTCGATGTTCGTGGACCAGTGCTGCTTCGCTAAGTTGTAAGGATCACTGTCATTTCTAACTGCCTTTAATTTAGAAAGATAATTGTTTGTTTTACTCCTGGTTTTTGCTGTTTCCACTGCTTAACTAGGACATGTTGTTGGGGCGCCCGGCAGCTCAGTCGGTAGAGCAAGCGCCCCATATACAGAGGCTGTGTCCTTGCACAGCAGACCCGGGCTTGATTCCACCTGTGGTCCTCTGCTACATGTCATTCCCCCTCTATCTGCCCTGTTTCCTGTCAACTCTTCAGCTGTCCTGTATATAAAGGCACAA
>JAQLOL010000008.1:22706328-22730209 GCA_029783665.1 Naso thynnoides
CTATATATATATATATATATATATATATATATATATATATATATATATATATATATATATATAAAAGTTTGTTAAGGTTGGGCGATGATCCAACAGGTTCTACCCTGTGGCAACAACCCCTCTGGTAACATGAACATTTTGAGTAATATTTTGTTGTTTTGTGCAAAATTGATAACTTTATGTGCCAAAGAAATCCAGTACAGAACATCCAGAGCAGTAGTAGTTTGAAGGTTAGGGACAAGGGCGGCATCCTATTTGTATGCAGACCAAGGTTACAGCACAACTCACTCCTCTGACTAGTTACTCACTTTCCTAGCTTCTGCATATGAATGGAAAGCTATTCTCTCCCCTTCAAGTGGCCATATGTTAAGCCACAGTGGGTCTTCACGTCTAGTAGCAGAAAAGGGGCTCCAAAGCCCATACTCTATGGATTGATTTAGGACCATCAGTAATTAATTAGAATAATTTAAAGTTGTCCCCTTGTGGAGGCGTTTCTAAAGCAAATAAGTCAATTAAGTGATTGTCCCTCATGTAATTACAGCCTGAAGTCTGTGCCTCAGCTTTATTACCATAAGAACGTGTACTGTAAATTCCTGGATCTGTGAAAAGTGGGTCCCCCCCACTCTAGTGGTTCATGCTCATGTGTGTTACCATAGTTTTGGCATAAAAACAGAAAAACAAGCCTTGGGGAAATCAGAGCGGGGGAGTAGTAGAGTCCTTAAAGTAAGCAGAGGAGACTTTTCCTCGATTTGAGTCATTATACTGAGGGAGGATGAATAAAATAGATATTGACAAGGGGAAAATAGCATCCTACACCTGAAGAGGATTAGTGTGTGATGTGAAGGCAGCCGTATCATTGAGGATTGTGGATTTTTTGCATGAATTAAAGGGGATCCCACCTCGTACTGTGTGATGAGACCATTGGGTTCCACGGGCTCCTCCCACTTGAGGAAGATCATGTCATCGAGTGGCGTGAAGGTCAAGGACTCTGGAGCGATGCCACCAGGAACTACAGCAGGGGAGGAAAATAACCTTTTGTAAAATAAACATTTGCCCAGGTTTCAACTAATAGACTCTTGTTGAGGCATCAGGGGGTAAAAAACCCCTTTGACAGAGCAAAAAGGCACAGGGCAAGTGAGGGATGCAGGACAAAAAAACATGGATCAGAGAGCAGAGGGAGGTGATGAGAAGACACTCTGGACCTGCCTGCTCTTAACCCTCAGGATGAATTGAGATTCTGGCTTCCACTATCTGATAACAGAGCACAGTGTCTTTAAGGATGACAGTCAATTTTTCTTCTTTAGCACTTTAGTGACAGAAAAAGTGCAAAGTAATCTCATCTGTAAAATGCTTAAATAGTTCTTTGTGTTTTTTGAGATGCATTTCCTTAAAGGACTACCTATACTTTTTGGTCCTGAAGTGCTAAACAGTTTACTAAGATCTGAGAATAAATAACAGTGGGTTGTTGGCTCTGGTGCTCTGTGGTTATATACTTGTGGTAATAGCTTTCTAGCATTGCCATGTAACATAATGGGAATGCTAGAGAGCTCTAAAACTCAAAAGTAACCTCCAGCAATATGTTACCAAGTTTTGTGCAGGGCACTGAAAAAATGTTGGAGTACCAGTGACTGTGCACCCTGTTTCCATGGTATGCAACCAAAGCTCAGATAAATGGTGAGAGACTGTGAATTAAAAACACAGTTGATCACCTAAAAAGATTCTAAAAAATAAACCTGGCCACTGAACTGAATCTGTTTTCATTATAAAATGTGAAAACATTCAGGAATACACAAGAAATAAAAGTCACTAGAATCACTAGAAAAGCGGCACCAGCAAAACAACTGTTTTCCTATTATTATATTATATGACACAGCGCACCTGTTGGATCCCTTTCTGCTTTCTGCTGCTGCGTGACACCTTTTTTTTTGGTAGTTTCTGGGCATGCACAAAAGTTTAGATGATTTCAACTTTCAGCTCAAGCTGCTGAGTCGCACCGCTCATCAATGTCACTTCTGGTCAAAGCAGCCAATTAAATCAAGTAGGAAGTGGGCTTTACCACTCACTAGGTCCTTCCTGTTTTGTTGCCACAGGAACAGAGGTTAATACTGGCTGTATTGTGTGTCCAAGGTGATTTTGGAGCGGCCACACCAGGTGTAACGCTTCTCGGTGTGATCTTCCTTGAGAGGTCTCATGCTACAGCTACCTTGTTTTCCAGACGATGCCTCCATGAGTTTTAATTACTAAGTAAACACCAGTCAGGCAACTATACCTGAATATCTGTACCCAGATTATCTGATCCACTTTTTGGAAGGTAAAACTGAGAGGTAATGCATCTGACCATTTAGTCAGAGGTTGGGTAAATTATAATAGTGGTGGCTAATAAAGCCACAACCAGAAATGAGCAGGCTAAAGAAGTCTGGTAGAACAACCTTTGTCTAACTTCACACACTAGGACATTCGTCAGACTTTACACACCTTCACACAACTTTATACTGTACTCTCCACCTGTTATCAGACATGGATGTTTAAAACAAGACAAAGAACTGAAACTTACTTTTAAATCAAAGAAAAACGATTTGACATTTTTAGAAGCTCTAGAACAAGCTTTACCTTGGAGGCCCTCTAAAAGACAAGCCCAACAATGCTAATAAGTCAACAACAGCTGACGTACTTTTATGCTGTACTGTATACTTATTTCATACTTAATGCTGCTTTTCCTGAAATAGCTTTATTGCTCTTCCCCCTTGTTGTAACTTGTGCTTTTGGTCGTTTTATTTTAACCACCTCTTTTTTTTCTTTTTTTTTTCTGTTGAAATATGGGATATTTCAACTAAAGTTACATTCATTCTTTCAAACTCTCCAGGGGAGTCGTTGCAATTTAGCTTCCTGCTGCATAAAAAACATCTTGTCTTATGCTCAAACATCACAGTGTGCTTCCGATGCTTACAAAGGACATGGGACTTTTTAATTTCTACAAAGACAGCAGAGAGCCTTATAAGTCTGTTACCCTCAGAAGCTGAAGCTGATGCAGGTCAAATCACTGGAAAAAAACCATGCTGTAACCATAAATTCCTTCCTCCAAGCAGCAGTGACACAGCGTAAGCAAAGTGCTACCTATACCAGTTTTTGATTGTTGAGCCCAATAGGAAGCAGGCAGGAGGAACTGTCACCAGCTGTGGCTCAATTACTGTAGTTCTGAGAGTGATGGCAACTCTTCTTGTGACAGGGGGATTGGGGACTGTCAGCCTGGCTGACTGGCATTCAGTGGCTCAAAAGCAAAACATCAACACATCATTGGTGCTGACATTCAAAATATGAGGTGAAGTCGGGGGGTGGGGGGGGGGACCATCATGGCTTTTTTTTTAATTATCTTATTTAATTATCTGAAGTTCTGCCAGAACTGACTAACTACAACAATGAAGAGTTTTAGTGTAGACATGAAAAAAATATTCCTCTTTTTCATAACAATTTTGCAATTGCACAGAGTCAGCAATTGCATGCCTCATGTCAGCCAACACTTGCATCTTTTGGTCTGTCTACTGATGAGGGGGTAAAATAGACACTGTCCACTCACTATCTTCCTCGGTCTGGAAGGTGACCTCTCTGCTCTCCTTCTTGCCTTCAGGGTTGGCCAGTGCCAGCCGGACGTGGACTGAGCGAAAGGGTGGCAGGTCTCTGAGGGTGAAGTGCGATGTGTTACGATCCACGGACAGGCACTCTCTAACAGTAGCATTGTTTCCTCCACTGCCCCCTGTTGGCATGGAGTAGCGGTAGCACAGAGACAAGGAGTAGGTGTGACAGCGGGTGAGGTTGTAGCCAAGCGGCTCCCATTGAAGGGCCAACTGCCGGGGCTGTATCTCGGAAGCTGTCAGACCCCGCAAGGCACGCATGGGCTCTGAGAGGGACAGGAAGCAGAAATTATATCAATAAATGCAAACAGTGAGCTCATACCAGCTTCTGCAAAAGACACCTATGGGAGCACAGAAGAAAAACTGTCAAATGTTGTGTGAAAGAAGCTCACTGACAGTGTTTTGTTATTCAATTCTAAGTGTCAGTACTCAAAACCAAAGTGACATTTGGATAACTTGGGTAAATTATTAAATTACATTATTTTTTTTTTAGAATTGACAAATTCCAGATAACTAGTATATTGCTGATGTGAACTCCAAAAGAATTTTTTACATTTCATTCAGAATTTTTTATTTTTTTTTATTCACTGTGATTAATATTATGTAATATTGTAAGAAAAAGCAGCATTAAAGTCTTTTTTGGCCTTTGGAGAAAGCATAACAAGCTGTTCACACATTATCATGTTATAAAATTGCCACTAGTTAGCAAGCAGATGCATTCATTATTATAAGCATTTATTTGGATCTGTAGCCACTTGACAAAAGTCAGTCCACTATTGATTCTCCTTTCAGGTCAGTTTTGGCCTCTACCAGTGCCTTTAAAAAAAGCTCTTTTGCTGCTCAATGTTGCATTACATTCAGCAGTTACTTGCTGGCATTGTTTGCCTTTCGGTGCTGGGCACTTGATGCAGTGGGTTGTCAGAACTTTTGCAATCCAAACAGCTGCCTACTGCTGCTGGGAAAGAGCAGAGATAATGAACCAAATTACAGATTATAAAACCAAAAAGTTGCTAAAACGACTGCTAAGAAGATAATAAATCTTTTTTGTTTCAACTCCACAAAAAATCTTTCACATAACATATAGTTTGTATGGGCAGCATGGTGGCTTAGTGGTTGGCACTGTTGCCTCAAAGCAAGAAGGTCTTGGATTCGAATCCAAGTCCTTTCACCTTTATCGGTTATACCCCTTTTCCTCTGGTCAAAAAACCGGTGAACCAGCTAAGATCAGGGTTTTGTGTGCAAGGGGAATGGGTACACATGCCATTTCCACCCAGGGCAATTGACCCTGCAGTAGACACGTGTTCTTTTCACTTCATCTCGGCTATGCTGTTACTCTAAACGTAAGACCCAGGTCAACACACTAATTTCTGACCAATTTTCTTATGCCTCTTTTTCTTCTTCATCTGGTGTGTCATGTCATCCAGGCGCAGTGCAGGATTTAAATTTTTGATGTACCCTAAAAATCACAGAAGTTGACACTAATGGACACTGAAAATGATTCCTGCCTGACTTGTGTCTCTGCAAGCACAGAGAGTTTCAGTTGAGACACACTTACACACAGGTTATTTAGTGACACAACAGTTTATAGTACTCATGACTTAAATTCCAATCTGCAATCGTTTACAATATTGTTATATCACTTCTATTCTGATGTGAAGATGATTTGAGCACCTACACTTTCATACAAGTTGTGAGAGAAACAAACGTGCTGTGAAGTGTTTCCACCCAGATCCAACTTTTGCGAAGCATGACACCCAGATTAATTTCTGAAACATCTGCATTTGTCATTGATCACTATCAAAATTAAAGTTGACAGGTATATGTCTTTCACATCACAACAATGCTTCGTCACAATACAGTGGAACGCTTTCGTCCAAATACGGCACTTTACATAAAATTCACAAAAGGGCTGCCTTGCCTGCAAGAAGAGGGAATGAGGTCATTAGATGAATTTTAGATGGTCTACCTGTGTTTAAAAAAACAGGGTTGACCTGCTAATTTGGGTGGAAAAAGGGTACAAAAAGGTCCTGGGTTCAATACCCGACGGGGGTGGGACCCGTCCGTGTGGAGTTTGCATGACCCCCCTGTGTCTGCATAAGTTCCCTCTGGGTACTCCGGCTTCCTCTCCAGGTGCTCCAGCTTCCTGTTCCAGTCCAGACATGCAGGTTAGGTTACTGACAACTCTAAATTGCCCATAGTTGTGAATATAAACATGAATGGTTGCCTCTTTATGTCAGCCTTGTGATGAAATGGTGACTTAGGGTGCACTCACACAAAGCAATCCATATCGTGCCTAAGTAAGCTTAATCCCCAAAGTCCAGTTGGTTTGACTGGTGCTCTGTACTATGCCCAAGCACAGCACGCTTTGTCGGCCCTTGCACAGTTGGAAGAAGTGGGCTCAGAACGGCATGGACGCACATGCACGAGCACAGTCATGCAGCAACGACAATGCCGTGACTGTTTGCGGAGAATTCACCTTAGAGCGCGCTCACACTTGACCCAGTTGCTCCGTACCATGCCGAAGCATGATTGTCCCCCCTCCCCTCTCCTTCGCTGCCCTGCACTCACACTGCTCCAGTCCAGCTGCGCCTGAGCATGCTTGAGCCATCTGATCTATGGGGTGCGACCTGTATTTTTACCTGCATTTTTTCATGTTGTAATACAATTTTTTAATTGTTCTCTGGTATCCGTGACCTAAAAGAGAGTCTTGGATTTTTCCACTGCTCTTTGTCCAGACTTTGCATGCTGTTGTCTGTCTGAATTTAAGGTAAATCCTCCACAAACAGTTACAATTATGTTGGCACTCCGTGCTTGTGCTTGTGCATATGAATCCGTACCGTGCTAAAGTCCACCTCCTCCAACTGCACCAGGGCCAACAAAGCATGTTGTGCTTGAGCACAGAACAGAGTGCTCACACGGTACAGATTGTGAGTGTGCCCCTAAATTCAGGCATACAACAGCTTACAAAGTCTGGATAAAGAGCAGTAGAAAAATCTGTGATTGTATTTCATATCGTGGATAACAGAGAACAATTTAAAAATTTTATTACATGATGAACTACAATACATTACATGATGCACTTCAATGATCAGGTAGCTCAAGCGTGCTCAGGCTTGGTTGGACTGGAGCAATTTGACTGCAGGCCAGCGGGAGAGAGGGGAGAAGGGACATTCGTACTTCGGCACGGTACAGAGCAATTGGGCTAAGAGTGAGTGCGCCCTTATCCAGGGTGTACCACACCTTTGCCCAATATCAGCTGGGACTGGCTTAAGCCCCCTGCTACCCTACAAAGGATAAGCTGTTATGGACAGTGAAAGGATGAATGAATGTAGTTTCTTAACACTTACTCCATTATGTAAACAATAGGTATATATCACACACATTCACAGAATTGGAGTAAGAGAGTTCTTGACCCAAGAGATGGGAGATGTATAAAAGTAAAGTAAGATGGAGCATGAGATCAGTGAGCAGACTGGTGCTGTGTCTGCTTTTGTGCAAATGTTACACTGCCCATTAATTAACAACAAGTGAACCCTCTCCTACAGTCATACCCTTTGATTGAATGAATAAGTTAATAGATACAAATGGTCAAAAGTAGTGTCCTTCACAGAGAACCGCACCATTATCCTGAGAAGCAGGGTGAGCATGAGGACTTCTTTATATTTAGAAGGATTATACAAGGGTTACACATCCGATCTAGCCTGAGAACAAGAGCCTCCAAAGAGGATGTGACTGGAGAGAGAGGTATCTGGCCACTGGATGTTGATAAGAAAGAAAGAAAAAGGATGAACGATTGTACGGAAATCATTTTATTTCTAGTTAGAGGGGATGAGATGCTTTTCTCTATTGCAGCACAATTTTGTGATTTATGCTAAATGCATTTTCACTCAAAAATCTTTCCCAGTACAGCTTCAGTAAGGAATACTGATGGAGAAAATGAGATAGCAACAGCTGCAGTTCACTTTCCAAGCTTACACCATGAGGTTACACAGGAGTCAATCAATGAAAACCATAAAACTGCCTGAAGAAGTAGGATACAGCACAACTTTCTACATTTCTGTCTCTCCTAACATGAATGAGGTTCAGTAGAAGACCAGTGCATGGCCTTGGCAGAGAATCATTTTTTAATGACTGAAGCCTAATTAACGCTGTCACGTGTGAAAGCTGTGACTGCAAATCTCCATGTCCCTGTCATGCAAAATGTCCAGTTTAAGCACACAGGGGGTAATTTCTGTTCTGTAACCAGGCCTTAAACTTTCTTAACTTTTTAAACTTCAGCCTGGCATAGACTGCCAGAGCAGAGCTGCAAGCTGCCAGGAGGCTGGGCCTGTAGAAGCAACAGCTACAGCCATGCTGCTTCACTAAACATAGATCAAAAGCTGTTGCATAAATGAACAAAGCAATGTCAGGAAGGAGACATCAGTTCTGAGGGGACAAAGGCTAGACAGAAAGGAAATGTCCTTGGAGTCCTTGTTGACTTGACAAATTTTTGCTCTTTCCCAAAAGGACAAAATTGGCAGAGTTTTGCTGATTTGTGTTTTTACAGCTGATACAAGCTAAAGTCGTCCCATGGAGCAGTATCAATCAATCAGGCACTAAAACTGGAACTAACCTGTCAATCAAAAGAGCACAAGAATGAGTTTCTTGGTATCAGATTTTTGAACAATAATCACATCTGGAGATTCCTTTAATCCTAATACAGCCATGTGAATGTGCTGTTTCTGCTCAAGACACCATTACTCATCATTACAGCAACGCTGCAGCAGGCTCCGTCCTGTCCTCTCCTCGCCAGACTTGTCCCAAACTGACATTCAGCTTGATTAGCCTAATCAGAGGGATTAGCCATAGGCAGAGGGAGTGAAGGAGGGACAGGGAGGCCGCACAAGTGAGCCAAGGAAGAGAAAAGATGTATGAGGCAGAGTCCCTATGGGTCGGCACATTTCATCTCATCCTCCTCATCTTTATCAGCTGCCTCAGTGAGCTGCCACTGAGGTCTGTCCCCAATGCCAGGAGCTATGCTGAAAGTATGATGGACTATCCGTGCACCTTTGATACTCACAATGCAACCACATGGGGTTTAGACTAGTAACATGCCTAATTTGAATTTCTACACATACTAATATCTTAAATTATGGTTTTGGTGTTTCCTGTCTTCAAGACAGTTCAATCTAACACCCTGGAAATTTTTTTCTGCAATGGATGGTAGGAGTAGAGGTATGTCTTGCAAAAAGAAATAGAACTCTCTGTAACATTCGAAGATCACATTTATTGTGCATTAAATGGTCATTTAGAGTGTACAATGCATTCATAATGCTTTATTACTACACTCAGGTATTTTCTATGTGCTTATTATTGATGTTGCTGCCAAGAAGCTAGAAAATTTCACAAAATGGATGCTTCAGACAAATTTTAAACCCAACATCACAGAACATATATTCAATGGTAACAGCTCTAAGTAGGCATCCAAGATTAGTGTCATCAATTCAGAATCCAACCAAATGTGAAATATGGTCACATATCCTGTCTGTTCCTGAATTATGGCGTTAAATAATGGCCAGAAAAGAATTTTTGCAAAACATAGTGATGTCACAATTAAGCTGACATATGACTTTTGAATTTAACAGTCGTAATTGTATCATTTTGTCCTAAAAAGTTTGAAATTTTGCCATAATTTTTGTTTGAATTCTTAAGTTTTTGCTAAAAATGTGTTTTCTGAAGAAGCAGTGAACTTGACAGTTGACATCTAAATCAGCTGTGAGTGATTCTATGTTTCTGCTGAAGTTTAAAAAAATTCTCGTAAGCTGTTTCTGAGATATCAAGTTAACTTGGATGGAATTGATGGACAATATACAACATAATGCCCCTTGCACTGCTATCACAGACAAGGAGGCATTAAGACACCGACACGGCCTAAAACTGGAACATTCTTGTTATAAGATACCACCAACAAGCACGGGTTCAATTTTTGATAATTTGGTGGAAAAACTGGAAAAGCAATACTCTATGATATTGATGATAAAATATGAAATACAGACAGAGGAAGGCTTTGCAGCTCAGAGGAGAGCAGAGTGTTGTGTTAATGCTGAGATAAACATAGACCGACAATTTAAATGATACAAAGTAAAGTATAGTAGCAGCCTGTTGTGATTCTACAGTTGTGATAAACACAAATGGAAACTGCTGGTCCACTATTACATTCCAGTAACAGATATTGTGTATGTTAATAAAGTCTTATGTTCTTAATTCTTCTTTCCTATCTGTTGCAGCACTATGCCAACCTATGCTTTTAGTATTTTACACATGGCTCCTTTTTCACCCCTCTTGTGAGTCTTGTAAATTCCATCTGCACTTTGTTTTCACTTTATCTTCAGAAGGTAAGAATATTCCTGGGACAAGCGACAGTTACCGTGTGTGCATACATAATCCCACTATTAACCACATGATCTTCCCCTTACATTAGTAGTTCTCAAACGTTTTATGTCATACGGTCCTTTAGAAGCTGAAAAAATGCTAACACCTCCTCACCTCACAATTTTTATCAAGCATTGGCAATGATGCTAAAAGCAACTTTATAAAAAAAAAGGCAGAATTTTTCCTAATTACAGTTGAATTTCTTTAAACTAAAGGTAGGTATAATTAGCCTCCTAAACCAGACCAATTCACTTCCCGAATTATTTTACTTCATGAAAATGGTGTGGAAATCCTCCCATTCATGGCCGTTTACACCTGTCCAAAAACCTGACGGGCCAACCGTTTATCTCACAAGGGGCGGGCTTTATTTGATGACTCATTGAAGAGTCAGAAGATGGCAGTTTCAGTCTGCGTGCCCAGTAGCTGACATGAATCGTTAATAGACTACAGACACACGGGAGGTGTGGCTATTAATGTGGACTGTCTACAACCTGATACATAATCACATAGATGTTGTTATGTTGTGTTGGGACATTAGCAGTTCATGTCAGTTTTAGTGCTTTCGTCCAGTGTTTTTTAACGTGTTTTTAACAGCTTGAGCTCCGCTGCCTTAAATGCACGTCTGAGGGAGAGCTGTGCATCTTGCAAACACTTAGGCCTGAAAAAAAACAGCACAGAAGCTGCTACATGTCTGACCCTGTCTTTTTGTTTTTGTTGTCTCCAACAATTCTTCATTCCTAACACAAATCATGCTGTTGTACATGGGAAGTAACCGACTGTACATGCATGAGGAATAACAACAAAAACGACTTAAGAGGAATTCAAAACTTAAGACCTCCACATATCTGACCAATTTGGAGATTTTATTATTTTTTCGCGCTAAGGTTGTCACACTTTTCTAATATGATCCTATTCTTTACGGTATTCAAAAGGAGGTTAGATTCTGTGAGACAAAATAACTTACACTTTCTAAGCATTATTGAAGTCTTAAAAGTCATGGGCTGAAAGCAACACACATTTTCACCAGGATTGGATCGTGTCATTTTTTGGCATCACAAAGAACTAGGCCATCAGGATAATCTGAATGCAATTATTATGTAAGAATTCAGCACATAGTTGCTTTAATCAAGAGCGAGTTACATGAATAGTACAAATGCACTCATTTTCCAAGTTGCTAATCTGTAACGCCACAAAAGGCATGAACACTGGGGATAAAGCAAATGTAAACATCATTCATTCAACATCTGAACTGGGCTCTGTATGGCTGGCTGACCGCCCTCAACAATGGCCCCATGGTATTGCAATTCTCTGCATCTGTCAGTATGAAGTGTCACACTCAACGAATGTCCAAAGAGAGGAGTCACTGTGCTAAAAGACATGGCTCCCTGAGACACATTAGGATGACAAATTCATCCAGACTTTTGTGTCACGGGGGCCTCTGCTGTCTGCTGCTGTCTCCCCAGGGATAAAGCTTCAGATCTGAGCAATGGGAGTTGACAGGAGGTGGGCGAGCTGAAGACACTGACGAGACTGGATCAAAGCGTGTGGCAGGTGACAGGGACGTCATGCTGTCTGCTTGACAGAGTGGCGGGGTGCCTTTTTCACCCGGATGAGCAACGCAGTGGCTATAACACAGATGAGAGGTAGCGAGAAGACCTTGTCCTCTGCCCGCATGACATAAGAGCCTTAATACTACACACGCTGTTGAACGAAACTTTTCTATACAGCTGAGTTCAGGCCAGTCCTTATTCTTCAACTACTAATCTTCATACAATATTTGTTGTTTTTCACAAAACTCCTCCATGTAAATGACTGTAGACGAAAGCATATCTTGATTATTCATTTGAATGTGTTTCATTAGAGGTAAGTTTGTGTTATCAGTGACTGCAGACAAACTACGAGTTGATAAGTTGATGCATCAAAGCAGTTTGAAGCACCTGCCAGTGCAGCTGAAAAAACTTTGTTGAATCACAGAACATCAAAACAGAAGCAGACTTTGAGAAAGTCTTTTTCTTGTATTAAATTGATTCTTTGAGTCTTGAGTTGGCAGAATGCAGAGTGGTGTCATGGCAACTCGTCAAATGTTCATTTTAATTGTGTTTCTGACTAAGAATTTACATAAACTGATCATTAAATTATCTTTTTGTTTTTTCATCTGTATTCTTATTTGCGACAATGAATTCCCATTCCAGTAGTGATGTGCAGTGGCTTTGATGTCACTTGATTTCACACATGGGCATAAATCATCTACCTGCCACCTACCAACAAATTAATTTCTCTGGTCACACTCACCAGTGGACATTTCACGCTACCGTACCTGTAGGCTTTATTGCCTTTTAAATCATTTCAAGTAGCACAAGCTATGCAGGTTATTTCTTTGTTTTGAGTTGTACAGATGTATGAGTGTTTTCTTTAAATATACTTTAATAATTTGTGAGACTGCTTTTTATGAACACCCTCTAACATTTGCGCACAAACACACAACCATTTATTTCCGTATTTATGCCTACAAGCACTTTAGACCCCGTTTAGATGCAACAAGTGTTTGCATCAAACGAAACACTTGTTGTGGTTCAACCTTCCTTTTATATGACAACAGTATGCTGGCGCCCCTGAAACTGCAAACTTTTTAAACTGTGTTCCTGAGTGTTTGAAACCCAACCTTTTTTCTGGCTGTGTAAACTGCAAAGCCTGTGACATTGTGACTACGCTAATGCTATTGCAAGTGCTAGCGCAAGTCAATGCATTCCGCTCTAGCCACTACCACACTCTAATTAAACACACCACAGTGCACTTAAAGCAAGTCAAATGTGACGACAGTCTAGGCAAATTTAAGTGCTTGTAGCATAATTTAAGAAGTCAAACTATGGCTGAATATTTTTAAATTTGTGGCTGCTTAGGGCTTAGCAGCAACAGGAAGTTAACAACCTCAAGCAGCTCCAGTGGTATGTCATTACAAAGTTACACTGCCAACTACCAGCCTGGTACGCATATTCCAGCATTTTCAGTTGTTCATGTAAACCTTAATTTTTTTAAAGATGCAAAGGAAAGATTTTTCCATTTTTAGTAGGACAGCTCTCGTCTAAACGTGGTCTTACAGTGGTCAGTTAACCTAATCTGCATGTCTTTGGATTGTGGGAGGAGGCAGGAGCACCTGGAAAGAATGAGGGAAACACGCACTCTGCACACAAAAAGGCTGAACTGTTGGGTTTAAACGCGAAACATTCTTGCTGTGCAGTGCTACCATCACAATGACTGTTGGTTGGAATTTTGAAGATCGATTTCATGTTTGATCTGACTCACCTGCACACTTTGTCCTGCTGATCAGAGGGGGTCCAGGTGCTCCAGTGCCCCCCTCCCCGGGCCGTGTGAGCAGGACACTGATGTGGTACTCTGTGTCTGGCTCAAGATGCCAAACCTTATAGGTAAGTGAGCCCACTCCATGAGTCTCTGTCCACATTGATTGGCTGGCCCGGTACTGGATCTCCCGCCGAATGACCGGCCCGTCCCCAACAATAGAGTTGGTGTTAAGCTGGATGATCAGATAGGTGGGGCCTGCCCGCATGAGCTGGGGGGGAGCAATCGGTGTTGGGGGCACTGCAATAGAAAATGTCTTGTCATTATACTGAATAACTAAATACATAATCCTATTAGAAAATGTTAAAAATAATTTGGATATTTTTTATGACTAATAACGCCAGAAACAGCAGGAAAAAAGATGAAATTGTGTTCTCCACTGATGAAAGGCAGTCAAACATTTTCAGCAGAAAAGAGCCAAGTCATGCCAGCAAAGAGAAGTCAAGGATTTCTGTTGGTGGTTTTCTCTTTTTTTATTTTCACAGTCTCAATAACATTATTTCTGCTCTACTAGACCATTGAAGCATTAAAAATAATTTAATCACATCTGGACTATGTGAAAGAAAGAGAGAGAAAGAGAGAGAGAGCGAGAGAGAGAGAGGAAGAGAGATAGTCTTAAATGCTGGAAATTCTTAATTATCACCATAATGATGCTGGGTTAGGGTTAGGGTTAACCCCTAAGCCAGCCCCTAACCCCTACCCCCTAATCCTAACCCTAAAACTGACAAAAGAGACTAAATTTAACCATGTTGCATATAACAGTCATAACAGAAGCAATAAAGTCAAAGTAAACAAAGGCACAACACTGTGCCTCTGAAACACTCCTGGTGGGATACGAAGTCACATTAAGGACAAAACAAAACTGTGAGGCACATGCACAGGCTCGGTGTAATCAAGGCTTTTCTTTAAGTATGGAGCTTGAGACAGGATGTGGTTAGCCTATCTTCACCTAATGCCTACAAGTATTGAAAGACAGTTAGCCTGGCTGTTTCCAAAGTTAATTTATCATTTAATCTTTAGTGACTCTATGACAACATATTGATATCTTTACCTTTTTTCACCTTTGTATAGGTTAGAAAAATTAAATAGAACATAATAATAGTAAGCATAGAGGTGTTGGGGGACAAAACCAGGCTTGCTGGGGTTTTTTTGCCTACTGCTCTAATGCTAAGCTTGGCTGACCACTTCCTGATTCCTGCATTTAGGGTAATGATCAGACATCAAATTTGTATTGATTGTCAAATCTCACTTTTGGTATAAAAGTAATTAACCAGTTGTCCAAAACGCCTAACTTTTAATTAAAGGTACCTTGCCTGAATGCTTGTTAATCTCAGTGTTTTGTAGTAACACACGACTGAATAACCTAATTGTTTTTTTTCAAGATTGAGGTTTAATTTATCTATCATTTCACAACACGATTGGACAACAAAACGCAAACTGTAGGTCTTTTGTGCATCACAAGAGAAACATTTTTTCCTTTCACTGATGGTTATCTCTCTCATTATTAATAGCTGTGAGGAATTCCAATTTGAAATCCAATAATTAAGTTAGAGTTACTCATTCTAATAACCAATTCTCAGAGGACAGACGTGCATTTTGTCTCTGTGTGTTTCATAGAAAGCAAGCCCTTCCCAAAAGAGGAGGAATATGCCTTTTCATAACTCTAAAGATGTCTTATTTACATGTTGTGCCTTTTTAGGTGAGAAGCTAATTTTAAGGGGATCACAACTAAGTACTTCTGTCAGTGTTGGCTGGCTGTGCTTTAAAAAGGACATTGTGTTGTTTTTTTCTGCATATGTGAATGTGACATGTTAGTACAGGAACCCCCTCAATGACACCGGGGGTCTTCTGTCCCAACTTTAAAGTGGTTTTACTGATTTAAAAGCTCCAATGACAAAGTTGGACAAACAGAAATAATGTAATGAGTAATGTAACTAATGAGATATTAGTAAGTAATGCAGTTACTTTATAAGTAAATAAAAAGTTATGGCAAAAAAGAGAAAAAAGTCCACACACTGTCTGTAGGCTCCTTATTTATATAAAGTGGCAACGTTTCGATTCACCTGGGATCTCTGTCAAGCAAATGTTACAGAAACAAATAAATAATAAATCAATTTTTAAAAAGTTAAAAAAAACATTTTTATTGCAACTAGCCCAAAACTTCCTCCTAGCTTACCCCTGACAATGAGTTCTCCAAAGTTGGAGATGGCTGCACCCCTGAAGGAAAGAGTGATGCAGCGGTAGAGGTCCTGCTCCCCACGCTGTGCCTCCACCTGGAAAGTTGCCATCAGACGTTTATGGCTCAGCCGAGACAGCAAGGGATTGTCCAGCACCATGCCGTTTCTCCGCTGACAGGCAAACAAAGACCACACAAAGAGAGAAATCAGCCATGAGCACAACAACCCAACCACACGTTTACCTGAAGCCTGCTTCAGTGACTGTACAGGCTGTGAAGCAGACAGGAAACAAAGGAGGCCTGGAATTAGCTACATGGGTTAGCATGATAATAAATATGTGATAAATGTCACCCTTAGCAACACTGTTTTCGCAGGTGAGGCTGGTGACACAGGCCTCCTGGGTTGCTGTCTCTAGCACAGAGACTCGAAGTGACATCTTCTCATCTCTCCCCATGCTAATGTGTCAGCGCCGGAGGCACACTGGCAATTGGCTCAAGCAGTGGAACAAGAAATCAGAGACAAACACTTGCAATGAGCTTTTCCAGGTGTGAGCTGAAATATATGCTGTGCTATGTGAACTGTCCCCCGCTTATTCTTTATATACATACCGTAAGTGGGTTTTGAATTAGATAAGGAGGATAAGGTAAATATGTAAAATGTGAAATGGAATGCACAGAGGCTGATTACGATTGCCTCAAGCTACAGATTCTAAATCATTATTATTTTTTCCTTAGGTATCAATACAATCAGTTTCTTCCTTTATAAAAGCTCAATGATTTTTTTTGTAATTTTGTCATTTGCTACTTGTTTTGTTTGGAACACAGTGACTCCTCAGATTGTAACCTGTCCATTTTTAATTTTGAACATTTAACATTCGCATCCACCTGCAGCCTATAAAGCACATAAATGTTTCCATTTGCAGAGTCTGCTGTCCTCACTATCTGACAGCAAACCTGCACCTTTTTATATTTAAGAGTTGGTGCAATCAGAATACATTAATGTTAAGGACATAAACAGCATCTGAGACAGTCATCTGCAATTTGGGCAAGACAACAGCGAAAGAAATATGATGCTAATTGATTTTGAAACATTATGCTAACAATTTGTTTGGACTACCTAAATAGAAGGAGAGAGCAGAGGACAGCAGCTACAGACAGGTCCAGAGAGGACCTCTACAGTGCTAGGGAGATCAAAGAGAAAGCAGCAATTAGCAGACTCAGTGGTGATGATCAAACAGTTTCTAAACAACAAATAGAGGAACAGAAGGCTGTAATGGTTTGTGATATATCTCTATTTTCTGCTGTTATCAGGTTATTTATTCCTAATTAGAAAAGTAAGTCAGAGCTAAAGTGGAGTCAACTTGGGCAGAGAGGTTCACTGTAGCATACTGTCAAATTAAGACAGACAAGCCTCCTATTGCTTGTTTGCATCTTTCCCTTTGTTTGTGTTTCAAGTTTGTGTATTTGGCACCGACAGCAAAGTCGCAAACTCTGAAACTGATAAAAAAAATGGCTCTTTCACATGCCAATGATCTTCAAAGGCCTCAATTCAGAGAAGATAGAGGGGGTGCAAAATAAAATCGGGCAAAACACAAGGGATGGATCACCACGTATACCGAGATCTCATTTGCAAAGCGCTTTCTCCCTGCTGCCATCATTTCAAAAGCACTTAGATGTGCAGGCTTCAAGGCCAGAGGAAGAGTGGAGGCATTCAGGGATGGATTTTTGAAGACTAATATTAGCTCATATTCAAACTAAGAAAATTGAAACTATTTTCAGTTGGTGCGAAGAGAAATGACTTTAGGGGCTTTCGTAAACTAAATGCCATCACAATCAAAAAGTTACAAAAGCAGAGGCACAAGCTTAATAATCTCCCAAACCCTCAAATGACTCATTTCCCCACAACAACACAACTGTTGAGAGACAAGCTCAAAAAGTCAGAAACCTACTGCAATACTGAACATGATCAAATTACTACATTATTATTAGTAGCATGCTGAGGGTTATGATACCGGTTCACATTTCATTTAATAACTTTCATAAGGTTCATCGCAAGGTCAGAGGAGGCGACTCTCAGCAATTTAACTTGAGATATTTAAAAGCTATTTAGTGTTGTACTCATAAATTTGGGGGAATTGTTGAGGACAGATTTTAAAAGAGAATAGCTGATATTGAAGCTGCAAAAACTAGGATATCCTGACTTATACCCTATATGGATTTAACTCCACATCAGTGAATCCCACACCCACAATGCAACAAATGCGTCTTTTCTGTAAACCCCCAACATCTGGTAAACGCCTACTGCTTTCAAAAAAGCTTTCACATCACCAGCTTGTAATGCAGGCTTTTTAAACTCCCTCAGAGCTTCCTGCCAAGTTTACAACCAAATGCAGCACAATTCTGAATAACATTTCAAGAGAGTGCAAAATAATGCACATTTCCAACTATTCACAACATTAAATCAACACAGGAGAAGAGGGTGCAATGATGCCATTTAATTTAAAGGGCAGCAGTAAGTCAAAACATTGGAAAAAATGTAGAAAACACATTAAATAATTACATTAAATTCAATAATTAATTTTAGGAACATACAAGATTGAAAAGCCGCTTGATTAATGTATCTCATGGTTTATTTTTAGCCGCACTTCCATTTTGGCACATTTTGTCTTAATGGATAAACCAAGTTTTTTTGTTTTGTTGTTTTTTTCACCAATTTTTGGCATTTTTCACACAAGTTTTCAGTGCATATATTAAAAAAACACATAACAGATAAATAAAAAAGGAAAGTTGCACAAGACATAAACCGCTTGCTTCAAAAGCTGAGTGCTCATCCAGTAATTTGACAAGTTTTTAAATGGTCAGTTGATATATTTCAAAAAAACTTTCTATCTTTTATATGCCATTATCATCCAGGTTTGACAGTGTTTTGAGACTTCTCATCTCACTGTCATTGCACTGAAGAATATTCTCAATGATAACTGTTCACAATGAGTTAAGTGGATTACTTTTAGATATCAGCATAGTTTGTTCAAGAGACACATTGCCGTTGACTTTAGAAACTTAGACATCAGTTTTCCAAGTCAACTAGTCAGGACATCACACTTGTTATTTCTTAAAATTTTAGGTCACTGTGAGGCTTGGAGTGGTACTTTAGAATGACTATTTGTAGAAAGATTCACAGGTTTGACCAGACCCGCCATCGTGCCAGTGTTAAAATTTCTGTGCCTCTCTTCATTTCTCATTCTGAGGTAGGGGACTCACTCATATTCAATCTCATTGACAGTCAAGTGTCTGTAAACATTATATAAAACTGTCACTGTATGAAAAGCTCATGTAAACAACAATAAATGAATAAGACTTTAAAGGGAATCAGGCCAGCAGCCGTGAATGCGAATGCAATGATTGTAAGCTGATCTGGCTAAAACTGTCCGCCACGAAACGCGGCACATGTAAAACATCTTTCTCTTTATCCGCTGTGTGCTTCTCCTGCCTACAGTCTCCAAGCCCTTTCCATTATGCATGTGCTGAGATGCTGGCTTGACTATTCAAGCAAAGATAATAAAAAAAACAACTTGTTCTCACCTCTAGGAGGAAGGGCTCGATCTCGGACACTTTGCCCGTGGCGACACACTGAAATGAGGCATTCTGCCCGGCATTCACCTCAACGTCACCCAGCCGAGAGAAATGAGGCACCTTGTCTGTGGAGAAAGGACACACATGACACACACACACACACACACACACACAAACACACACGGAGTGATGAAATTTGTTCATCTGGAGCTGAGGATTACTGTCTAAATACATTGAGTACAGAGATGTGAAGCACACAGCCCCACAAAACTGAGTATATAAAGCAAAAACGAAACATATGAACATACAGTATATGTGCAAAAATATTTTAAATAAGTCACACAAATTTTGAGTGAAGTATATTTAGGGTCCAAGCACAGACAGTGTGAGGACCTACTGTAATTCAAGGAATTATTATTCTACACAATTGAAATGGCTTTTTGAGGGCTTTAACATGCTCAAAAACTCATAAAACTTGGCACACTTCTCAGTCGTGGTGAAAATTTATGTATTTTATCAGTTTTGCACGTGAGGGTCAAATGACTAGCTAGCGCCCCCTAAACTGCAGCCTCAGGGCAAGCTTTCACATACTTAGATCAAAATTGGTGGACGTATGTATCATGCGTGGATTGACAAAAAGTCTCTTGACACCATAGGCTAAACTCTACAGGAAGTCGGCCATTTTGAATTGAACAGCAATTTTTGGCAATTTACACACTGTGTACTTGAACGAACTCCTCCAAGAGATTTTATTGGATTTCATGATAACTGCCATGTGTACTCCTAACCACTTTAGGATCAACAGTTGAATCAACTCTTTCGTTTTGGATTCATTTTGGTTTAATTGTTGTGGTTTAGACAACGCTAGTTGCTATTATGAGTTTTTAGCCCGACTGTGGCCCTCCCTGATGGGCGCAGGCGTGCAAGGGCCCATTCAATGCTGCTTGCAGCGTTAATTTTGTTTAAAGTTACA
Organism: Naso thynnoides; assembly: GCA_029783665.1. NCBI lineage: Eukaryota > Metazoa > Chordata > Actinopteri > Acanthuriformes > Acanthuridae > Naso > Naso thynnoides. Next base: position 22,726,448 of record JAQLOL010000008.1, read on the forward strand.
TTTTAACATGTTGTCTTTCCTCTGAGGTCTAACAGTGGGTTTAATACATTTATAATACATTCATAAGTAGCCCTGAATTTAATACATTCATAAAACATTTGCAAAAACTTTTTAAAAATATATTTTTCAGCATTTATCTGTATCTATGTTTGCTAGCTAGCAGTCTTCTTTATCCTTGCCTTTTGTTTGCACATTACCAAATATTTTTAGAACCGTTAAATGTCAAAAAAATGCTGAATTTGCATGAAACAAACAAACAAACACAAAAAGTATACGGCATGTATGCTGGTTCACATTAGAAAAACACGAGATAAGACCAATACTGCGTATGGCTCATTAAAACATTACAAAAAACTCCCTATGGTCATTACAGCTCTGTTATAACCAATAGCAATAGCCAGTAGCAGAGCAAAGATCCTACTGTGTGCACCACCCCTTTGTTTAGGCCTATATATAAATCAGCCTGACATCAAGATTTATGTTATTGCAACAAATTCAAAATATATTTAATTACTACTGAGAATCAAAAATGCAATTAAGAGTTTCTGATTAAGTCTTTCCTCATAAAGTTCTTCAAAAATGTCTTTGAGGAACACTGTAATGTTTCACAATAATGTGTTGTAGAAAAATGAGAGTCATTTTGACTTCACATCATAATGCGAGCGCAAGTGTTAAGCCAACCAACAACATTAACAATGACTCTGCCATGAAGTTGTGACAGTGAGCCAGCATGAACAATACCAGGACCCTGAAAATGAGTGAGCGAAATGGAAATCAGCCATTATCTATACCTATGCCTTTCCTTCCGTGACAGGTCAAAATGTCTTTATTTTGAAGTGGCAATTTCACTAATGCTGTGCTTGGCTATATGTCAAGCTAGTGTGTCAAGTTTATTAACTATAAAGTGCAGTAGTGTTTGTTGTATCTCACAGTGTGACAGTTAGTCCATTTTTAACCCTTCAACATTAGCGTAAAGTTAAAGAGTGGCACACCAACCACATCAATTTTACTACATCCAAAATGGTTCTCTTACTCTTTTCAAATCTAAATTAAGACAACATTCAACTGGCACAAGTTTTGAAGAGTATTCATGCTGTAGCTACATTTGGACTACAGGCAGCAGTTATTATATTTTGTCTTTAAATATAACTAAAATTGACAGTTTTCATGGCAAACTTGCAAATGGCGCCTGCTTCTCGCCAGTTACTTGTTGGTCTCTTTTTTTTGTTTTTTTGGCATGAAATGAATGAGCCACCAAAAGCACTATTATAAAACTCCCATTAACTTTATTTACAGAATAACTATATATGAAAACAAGACTGCAAAATTACTACCTAAGTTCTATGAAAAAGGCTACAGCTGGGATAATGTAACTGTTCAATACATGAATGTTGTAAACTTCTAACTTGTAGCTAATGGAACTGTTTTGCTCTGAATAATATATAACTTCCACCGGATTACAATGTCTGCTCCTGACATGGTACCAGAACGACACCTCTTTTTCTTCATTTCATTTGTCAGTTTAGTTAGCTAAAGTAGGTGTTAGAAGCTACGCTAGCGTCCTTCCTTAGTACTAGCTATCTACAACAAGTTGAAATAAATGACACAGTCCGTTGCTGGTGCTTATCACTCAGCCAGCACTAGCCCAGCTTGCAACATCATACTCGCCTGCCTCTGCCTGCCCGCTCTCAAACTATCCACGTGCAAGTTCCAGCCAAAACCATTCCTGCTCATACCACCTCCACACCCTGCTGTCAATTACAGTATATGATCCTTTTCTCTTAAGTAACCTCCTGATTTTTTCTCTGCATTTATGTCATAAATGCAAAACCTAACAAGCTGATGTGATCACTTCGATTGCTTTACAACAAGTACAAATAAGTAAGTAATAATTATGTGTGTACTGTTAAGATACTGTAGGCTATAGTTCATATTGATGCACGTTCTTTGCAGGTTATCAGTCAGAGGTTATTGTGGAAAAGTGCAGTCAGGAATTCCACAGCTGCACAAAACACAGATTAGAGTAATTAGATTCTCACATATGACAGGTGTAAAGCTCTGTGTATTCTCCACTATATAAGTCCATATGATTGTTTTCTAATTTGTCCAAAAATCCATTTAAATTCCAATTAAATCATTAAACCAGAATCGCATGAAAAGCTTTTTAACACCCCATATGATCTAAAAACAACACCAATGACTTAACTGTCCTAAGTGAGCTAACAACATTGCAGTTTTACATGGTGAGTTGCAGCCCCCTCTCTAACACTGAAAAGATTTCTCTCGCAATGAAACATAATGATAACAATATAATGAAAAAATAATAACCTCCACTACTTAAAAGATGAAATACAATAACAGTAAATCTGACTGTGGTGTAAACAAATATATGTTCTGGGCAAACTGTTTCTCCTGGACACTAATGTGATGGATAAAATTAAATTCTGGTGCAATGTCCAGTACTTTTCAAACAACATTACACACATTTTTTGTGTGTTTTTTGTGACAGTAACCAGCACCAACAACTGGCTTAAGATGGCAAAGTAGAAATTGCATCTCACATTTTACCTACAAGGTTTTTTTTTTCTTCTTTCCTCTCTGCTATCCTTTCCATGCTATATTCATCCAATAAGCAGAGTGAGAGGGTTCTGCAGTGGCATGTATCTTCTGTTGCAATTTTCTTTCAACACTTACTGTTTTCCGATGTCTACACTAGGTGTACAACTCTGTAGACCAAAAGAAAAGATAGCTAAAGTAAAGAGTGAAAACTAGCAAAGTATACACCCTATAGATGTTTGTTATGCTGCCAGTTTGCTTATTTTGTCTGGAGAAAAATTAGCATGATCCTTCAAGTCATCTTTTAAAGACAAATGTTAATAGCCCCAGTTACAGGGGAAGTAATTTGAGGATAAGGCAGGTGCATTAATAGTTCTGAGAAAATTAAATTTCAAATCTAAAAGCCTAGTAGCGTGGATGTGTGACCTGTTTAGCCTTAATTATTATGACTAAACATAAAAAGAGGCAAGGTAATTGGAGTCTCAAAAGTATTCCGACTGTCTGAGATGTTGATTCTCTAAGTTAGTACTGCTGCCTCGTATTTTTTAATGCAGAAGGGATGGCTTCTGAGTAAACACGTGTTCAGAATAAAGAAATTAACTCTGGAGGAAAACAACACAAATATCAAATGAGTGGGCAAACTGACCAGCAGTTGCCTTTGACTGGAATCTTCCTAAGGGTGCAGACCATTATTCTTGCTGCCTGAGGGGAAATTTACACCAGCTTTCTAATGTTTCCTTACGTCTTTGTCTGACTGTGTGTTTCTAAGCATGACTGCTCTGGCAGCTGCACCAGCTGGTAGAAAATAATAGTGTGCACATCTATATATTTGTTTACTTGGCCAGTGTTTGTGTATCAGCAGATGAGCGTACACATTAAATGTGCTTAGTGATTTGTAAGTTTAGGGTTGGTACATACAGTTGTTAATACAAATATTGTATGGTGTGCCCATAGTATGCAAAGAAGTCACTGGTAGGAGCACTGTCTGTTAATTGGAACTAAAAGGCACGATGAGTTCAGGCACCACCATCTGCACCAAGGATACAGTAACTCTTGATTCACATGGGAAAAACTGCCATTCAAAAGCATCCTGACCCATCGAAAATAAGGGGATAGAGTGCACATATTTGCAAAGAACTTTGGTAAAAAAAACCCAAAACAAAACAAAACAAAACAAAACACACACACACATACTTGAACTAGATC
>JAQLOL010000008.1:22732472-22752153 GCA_029783665.1 Naso thynnoides
AAACAAACACCCCCCCCCAAAAAAAAAAAAAAAACCAAACCAAACCAAAACAAAACAAGCAAACAAGCAAACAAACAAACAAACAAAAAAAAAACCAGAGAGGTGAGGTACAACCAACTGTCCATTTCCTGCCTGTAACATTACATTAGCTGTAAAAGCACCCAGCTGGGCGTAGCAAAGCCATTAGAGTAGGTAAAGGTCAGCCATTTTGCCAGGACAACAGAAGAAGCCTCCTGCTGTGTATTGTGGATGTGACACTTGAACAAGAACCAGGTATATGTGCTCCAGTTACACCCCTGTCAACAGAACTGCCTCACAGTTTTCAGTCACCTCAGAGAAACCATTGAGTTTCCTGGGGGTCAACAGTTTCCAGCTTTCCTTGTTTAGTTGGACAGTTCCGCCAGGTATAGTAAAGGTCAGCAGGTAAGCTATGAGCAGTGCAGAGCGGGTACTTACAACAGGGGTAATTAAGAAGCACAATGTCGTCCAAGGCAATGTAGCCCTGTCGCTCCTCGGAGACAGTTGCTTCAAAGATGACCTATGGACACAAAAGATAAATAAATTTAATCACTACAGACCATTACATCTTGAGTGGCAAACAGACTGACAAGTAGAAAATTGGGGGGATGAGGTCGAAAAGCTTCTCAGTAACAGAACTGCACAGACTTGATATTACCATTAAAACAGCAATCAGGAATGTTGCCTTCATTTCTGTTTTGTTGTGTTTTTTTAGTTTTGTAATCACAGCTATGATAGAACACATTAGCAGAACCCTTTTATTAAGTTTATTTGGCTGACGCAGCTACTCATGATGAGTGTATTGCAAGAATCATGCAAGAACAGCAACTACATCAAGCTTCAAGTGGTACATTTAAAAAAATAGAAAAAATAGCAAAGGAGATTTTTTTATTGTGAAGAACAATTGGTCAAGTCTTTTTTATCTCTCTAGTCTGAGACACGGTAAGAAAATGTCATGATTTGGTAAATCCCTATTAAAAAAAAAACAAACAAAAAAACAACAACGCTTAAGCCAGTCAGTCTTTGGTACTAAAATGTTGTGAAAACTATTATAGGAGAACCACAGATACCAATTTCTGCATCAATATAAGCACAAACACCAGCCTAAATAGTTTGAAAAGCAAGGTAGCACATGATAGTTTGTGGTCTCAGTTGTTTCTTCACATCATTAAAAACTTGGACTGTTTGATATATAGTATGCTTACAACTGATATTCCAAATGGAGATTGCAACTATGAGAATACAAGGGTTTTATTGATAAGTTTGTGGTCTATAGTAGAAAGACATCAGTAATACAGCTCTTGTTACATGCACATGCAGATAAACTCATTCAGTGACTATGCCAGAAGTTTGAAGTTAATGTGTTTTGTTGTAGTTCTGTTTAGAGTATTTAAAAATTGTAACTGTCAGCACTGTTTGAAAACATGGACAACATCGGCCTTTGTGCAGTCATCAGGGATTGTGAATTGGAACTCGCTCGCTCCATTCCCCTGATGCGACACCCTTAGATCTCTTCCCTTGATAAATAGGGAGCTCACTGGTCTCCATTTTGACTTTTGATAATGTCTAACACAAAACACAAGCTTAACACCAGTAGGAAATTGACTACTTTTGTAACAGTGCAGTATCAACATGAGAAAATAACTGCCCAATCAAATGTGAGTGTTTTATTATGTACTACAACCTAAAAAAAGCCTTTGGGCTAGATTGACAGGAGGAAAAGACACAGATATTTCAGAATCCATAAATGGCAAAAACTTCTCCAATGGTTTAGTTCGTGTTAATACCACCCTCGTTTAGTCTGGTTGAACCCAACCCTGGAGCATTTAATCCCCTGGTTCTTTTGGGTTGGTCTGAATGCAGTCCGAGACCACCTGTGCGAACCAAACAACCAGACTCTGGTCTTCTGCAAAAGAGAGGTCTCAGATTGCTTGCAAGTGAGCTCTGGCGCGGTTCATCACTGGTGTGAACCCCATCCACACCATCTGACTGTGTAACATGCATTCATCCATTCTGAAATCCTTCATTTATTCACAAATGAGACATCACGTGCTTCTGGAGTTCCACGTAGTGTCTCTGCCAATTTTCTCTCCAGGTGAAAAAAAAAATTCAACTGTATAAACGAATAGAAATTCATGTGCATTTTATTAAGTGTCTGAAGATCTGTTCCTTGCTAAAGCGTATGTCACCATGCAAGAAAGGTGCAGCGTTAACTTATGCATTGAACAACCTGCAAGAAAACAATCCACCTTAAAAAAAAGCATTTGAGTGACACAGGGAATGAAATGATTTTTTTTGTCACCGGTAATGTTAAACTTATGCCAAAGAATCAGCATGAAAAGGCCACAAAGCATCCTTTTGTTTTTTTGTTTTTTTTTTGGAACAGCTTAAAAGTAAAAGATCATTTTTTTTGGAAAAGTTACACATGTAAGCTAATGATGCATGTGTGCATGTGTTATGGGTGCGCTCCGTCTTTAACACTATCTCATCAGAGCCAGTCGTCTTCTGTGGTACATTGTCCTCACTGCAGAACGTCTTTCATGAAACACACATTGCCTGTTTTTAAATTATTCAAAGTTAGCGCACATTGTCTGACCATACGATCACATGTGCCATTGACGAGAGTCCGCCGGTGCTCCATGATGTACTGTAAACAATAGTGTGAAGAATTTGCCCTTTTACTCACCTAGGTGCCTGACCAATAACTGAACAACATTTCAGTGCACATGGCTTTTGTTTACAATTTATAGTCTGTTTGAGTTTTGCCTTTGTGAACACAAACCGAGCAAGCTGAAAAATAAAACAATGTATCCAACACCCATCTGGTGTGCACTAAGGAAGTGGACTATTAGGTGTGAACACGACTTCAGTCATCAAGTAAGTCTAGTTATTAAATGAGACGTATTGCTAATGTTAGTTTAACAAGTACAAATCTTATAACAGGGATTTTACCTTATCAAGCCAAACGCACTGCATAGTATGCCTCTCTCCTTTTCCTGTGTTCTTTCATATCAATTATTGTGGCAACTGCAGGTATCCTTAAGCACATCCTTAACATAAACTCACTCATCAAAATGAGCCAGGCTACACAGAACCTTTTAGTGAGTCAGATGGCCTCCATGAGTGCAACAGTCACTGTGGTTTTTGTGAGTAGGGAGCAGAGCCTAAATCACTCCCTCCCAAGCAATTTCTTACTATTTACGGCAGCACCACAAACTCGGGGGTTGAGTGCATTAGCAGTCGGATGTAACTGAGCATCACACATGCATTTTTGTGAGTCATTTATTCAAACTACCTCTAGTTATCCATGCCAAAGCCCAGAGGAAGTCAGACTGTGACACTGTGTGCACTCAGACAGGCAACAGATTGTAATGTTGACAATACATCAGGCTTTAAGTGCTAAGGGCCAATCAATAAAACGAAAGGCCTTGGCAGACGGATACGGACTAAAGCTTTCTGTCCACTAATTTATTTTTATTTTTCATCCCTACATCAGGCCATTAGAGAAGTCTGACCGATTAACTCCTCAATACATCGCGTGTCAACGCACCCACCCCCATTAATTCCCTCAGCTCCGCGCTCTGAGGCTTCATTAAGCTCCTCACAATTGCCCTCACTTATAGAAAAGTGTGTTTGAGTGTGACTGTGCCAGACAATGAGGAATAACCTTGGCATTCAATAGCTGTGCACATGCAAACACAAGTTATTATACAACCGTCAGTATTATCCCCTCTGCACCTTGCATACACAAATTTAATGCATTATTTTTTAATGGCATTTATTGTGTGCTGGTATTTTGTCCCTTCAACAAACCCTTAGTCAAGCCGCTGTAGCAGTTTCCTGCTCCCTAGAGGAAAAAACAACAATGTGCTTTAGAATAGCTCGTTTTTTTCTTTGTGATATTCGCCTTCCTTTCGAGTTCCAGTCAAGAAGATAGGTATCATTCTTTCAACTGCAATAACAAGGAAGAGACAGGCGGAGAGCACCCAAAGCTAATTAGCCAAGCTCAAACACTGGTAAGTCATCAGATAAACTTTCCAACAACTCTAAACAGTCCTGTGTACTTGTTGTGACTTGTTTATTTACAACATTATATGATTTTTAGACTCATATTAGCACAGATGTAATTTTAGAATCAAAAAGGTACCGAAAGTAAACCACAGGGCACATGCACTAAACACAGTGGATGTGCTTGTAAGTAGGTCAACAAAAAAAATTTAAATTACATATAGTCTAAAAACAACATAAGGCGGTAGGTAAACAGGACCGTTTTGAGTCGTTGGAAAGTTTATTTGATTACTTTAGGTGACTGTCCAGCTCAAACACTGGCAGACAAAAGTGGATCACATCAATCCATTTCTCAGGTCTCTACACTGGCTTCCTGCCTCTCAGAGAATAGATTTCAAAATACTACTGTTGATTTATAAAGCACTAAATGGTTTAAGGCCAAAATACATTACTGATTTGCTAGAAAATTATTAACCGTCCAGACCCCTCAGATCATCTAGCACAGGTTTACTTTGTGTTCCTAGACCCAGAACTAAATATGGTGAAGCAGCATTAAGTTTCTATGCACCAAATATCTGGAACAAACTCTCTGAAAACTGCAGGTCTGCTGAAACCCTCAATACTTTTAAATCAAGACTGAAGACTTTTCTGTTTGCTACTGCCTTTTAATAAGTTATTAATTCTTTACTGCACTGTAACTTTTATTCTGTAACTTTAATAATCTTTTATTCTGTTTTAGCTGTTTTGGTTTCCCTTTCTCTTGTTTTTGAATTACTTGTTTCAATACTGTTTAAATGTCATTTTATTGTGTGATTCTTTAGCATTTTTATGCTTGGTGTAAAGCACTTTGAGTTGTCTTGTTGCTGAAATGTGCTATATACATAAACTTGCCTTGCCTCGCCTAAGCTAATTAGCGGCAGGCGAGCTCTGTCCAACTCTCTCTCTCTCTTTTTTGCTACTGAACCAGACTTATGCAAGAGACTACTCCAGTTAGCATTTGATTCTCAATCAAGTTACACTGGTAAGAACTGGTTTACATTATTAAGGACAAAAAAACATGATTTTAAACAGACGATAAAAAATGTGATTAATCGCAATTAACTAATTAATTCTGTGATTGACTGTGATTTTTAAAAAATAGTCACCTGACAGCCCTGTTTTTTGTCTATTTGCATCCATTTTTCTTTGTTGTATTGTGGTTGAGGTTTTAGAGGCACTGAGATATAAAAAGATGTATGGAAAGAAAAAAGTGTAGGAAAATGTAGTATAGAAACACTTTGTATGGGAGGAGATAGAAACTGAAGGATGGAAGCTTAAGTCACAGTGATATTGTGTGTCAAGACGGGGCCTGATAGCATCTTTAATATTTGACAACAAAGTTTTACCCTTTTTCCATTGCTTACACAAGCAGGAACTAAAGGAAAATTTATTTTTGCAAACTATGTGAGATGGATTTGTCTAATTGAGAATAACCAGTTCAAGGTAATGTCATTTCCCAGCTGTCTATCAGCCCCTTCCAGGCTCTGTTCTGACAAAAACTGGCAACAAAAAGGAGGCCTGCAAAACTGCAAAGGCACAATCTGTGAAGTGTGAATCAAGGTTTAGTTTCCTGCAAGCAGCAGCAGGGGCCATCTCCTAAGATGGAGCTCTGCATCAGTGTTATCAACCAAAGGAAATATGAGAAATGAATCTAAGACAACAGGCAGGTACTGGCATTAAAAGAGTAAGTGTAGACAGTAAAGAAGAAGGCAGCAGCTGGACAGTCATATTTGATCTAAAAAGCAAGCAAGTACTTTAATATGCACCTCCTGCTGCATTTTGTTTGGCTCATAAAATTCAGTGCCACAGAATTAATAGTGTAGAGTAACAAAATCCATACTGCTTCCCAGGAAGCCTCACAGTGGATGTATAAAATCAGCGGTGGCAGTAAAAGGAATTGCATTAAAAACAAGATTTGCACAATAATTAATATTTTAGCTCTTAGTTTTTTACAACAGCGCAGCAGAAATTATTTATGTGGCGGACTAATGATAAAGCTCTCAGATGATCCGTGAAAAACATCCATTTTCATGTGGACTTTGATTCATTTAATGACTAACATGCAGTTGTTTGTGGAATGTGGTTAACAAAAACTGCACCAATGTTCTGTTAACTGATTTTTTCTGCTAGAATGAGACCAACACTATTGATCCATATTGGCCATCCAGCAGTAAAACATTGAAATATATGACATGCAATTGCGCCTGCTGCCTGTTCTCAGTTGCCTGTAGAAATAAAGCAAGTGGCACACAGCAATGTTAATGAAGTGTTATGATGGAGGGCTTTTTTTTCCTTCCTTTTAACAAGCATGTGTATGGGAGCTTGTGTTCTTGTACCAAAGGAAGTGTTTAACCAACAGAAGGAATTTTTTACTTTTTATTTTTTTTGTAGGTGAAGACTGGGAATTAGGTTGAGGTTAGGTTAGGGTAAGGGATTTAATTGTGATAATTGGGGGGGTGGGGGGGTGTCAGCACTTGCATCATTTCTTTTGACTGAAATTCATCATTAACACAAAAAAGTTTCACTAATGAAATTTGTTTGTTGATGCACAAAACTGAAAACATGTCAGTGCCTCGTGTTTGTGAAAACATAATGACACAAGTCCCCCTATACACCAGCATTTAATAACAGTAAAGTAACACTTTACTTAAAGTTTCCATCTATAATGCATTTTAAACATACTTTTTATGTGTTATAATGCACCTATAGTGCTGTATAATCATAGTCATGAGCACGGTTTGGGATAATCTTAACCATAACCACACATAATGCATTGTAAGTGTGTTCATAATGTGTTATAATGTGTTATATATGTTCATAATCTGTTGTAATGCATTATAGAGACAGGCTTCATAGAAAGTATTACCAACAGTGAAAGTAATACAATAATTAAATAATTAAAGTTAATAAAAAATAAGCAAAATTAACAATTATATAAATGGTCAAAGAACAGTTCATGCATATTACTGATTTAGTTTAAAGGGTAAATATATTATTGATTTATATCTAATATAGTTTATTGTCAAGGAGTGAAAAGTCTTCCCACTTATAAAAAAATGCCAAAAAGACCACAGTCTTTTTTTGTAAATGCATTCTGATGAACATTAACCGTCAATGCTAATCACAGTGGAAACGCATTGTGTTACATTTAAAGGTTTCACAACAAAAGTCTCCCTGAGTTTTAACAGTTTGTTACTTTTCATGTGATTAAAATCCCACTGGATTACCTGTCTGCATATTAACCTATGAATTCCTTGAGCTTCGGTAGGTAATCAAAATCTAGCATGGGACGGCAGATCCAGCCCCATGAAATAAAATTACTTTATAAAAAGGTTATTGCCGTATAGATCTACAGTAAATGACTGCTGAACAAAATATGAACACTATGAACCGTATTCTATCAAAAATAGCGTGTAATTTTGTGAAAAACAGCCAAAGTCAGCAAATCCTTCACTGCACGGGTAAAATAATGTGATGGATTAACAAGGGGGAAAAAAAGCATAGCATAAGCCAAAAAAGAGAGATAGAGGAAAGAGAAGAGAGAAAGGGACTAAACAGTGGGATGCATAGGGAATTCAGACAGTGGGATAATGAGGACAAAGCGGCCTGAGAGGATAAAAAAATCAAGGAAGAGGAAGAAAATAATCTAAAGGAGAGATACCGTTGTATTTAAAAGAGCATCTCTTTAACATACTACATACATACTGTACTTACTAAAACCACACTAATCAGTTCTGTCTGCTTTCATTCAAGGCTTTGACAGCCTTCAGTCCAACTTCACAGAAAAGTCTGTTCATCAAAATCAGGTAGGCAGAGGGTCATGAACTCTATTGGACCAATTCTTCTGGATGCAAAACTCAGGCTTAAATTGTAAAAGATGTGCCGATTTTTGAATATGACATTACTTTATAATAATTCACAAGTCAAAATGTGCTTTTGCAGGATGTCCACGTAATAGAAACTACACAGTATGAAGCACTATCAACAAAGGTCATATGACACTGGCACTGGATGTTAAATTGTCATATTAGTGAAGCCTAAATGCAAAAGGCTAAAAACAACTGTGATCACAGTCCAGTATATCTCTGGAGCAGTCTGTCTTTCCTGAGGTGGTGCTGATGCTCGTTGATTACTGGATTTATTTATTTTTTTAATTTAATCTCAATCCTGCCACCACTAGCAGCTACCTACACACACACACACACACACACACACACACACACACACACTTTTTCCTCCTAGTCCTCTGAAGTGGTTGTCCTTCTCCTGTGTGGAGCTGCTCCTCGGCAGCCTGCAGGGGCTGATCTGTTGGCTGGGAGTGCTGGACAGTGATCTTTATCAATGAGACTGGATGGATGAGTGGAGCCCTGTGGGGCCTGCGCTGAGCTTTGAGTTGCAGTAGTCGGAGCTTGTGAGGAGTGCTGCTGGGGCAAAAAAGAAGTGATACAAGGAAAAAACGGCACCCAGCCTCACTCCGGACTCACTCCTGTCCCTCTTCACATGGCAGATAGTCACACTTTATTCCTATCTAAGCCTCCTCACTCATCTGCACAGCTTTACCTGCTTCATTACCTGCTGCCGATCATCCAGGTTTATGGGATAAATAAAGCAATTTGTCCTGCGTCTACATGCTGGCGGGAGGACTTTAGAGAGCAGCATCATCTCATCACTCAAACAGCTTGAACATACATCAGTGGAGTAGTAGATTACATTGATGTGGGCCTGTCCAAATGGTAAACACAGCTAAGCAAACTCCCCACCTGGGCTGACTTGCCTGATTGTACACCTCAGCTTGGGCCTGTGAGACTACCTGCCCCCCTGCCTCATCCTCCTTCTCTGCTACGACGTGTGGCCGACAAACTTCTGACGTTCATACAGAAGGGAAGAAAATCATTACTTTAAATCAGTTTGGCTGTTTGTGAGAGTCGCTCAGGACGAGAGAGCTGAGGATAGTAAAGTGCAGGCTGTCGTCATTGATCTGCGCAGCCCTCTAATCTCATTAACTGGCTCTTGATTTATTGAGATGGGGCTCAGAGTGCTCCAAGGTTATGGAAGCAAACACACAGCCTGATCCCCTGCATAGAGGGTCGCATGCAATTGAGGTCAATTGACTGTTCGGTGGACCCACGCTCTCACAGTCCCTTACACTAGCTACTCTCTACTCATTATCGCCTGTTTTGGGGTGGAGGCAAAAGGCTGCAGGAGGCGGCAGACTCAGTGGGAAGGAAGAGAACATTAGGGGATAAATTATTAGTCGTAATGAGATGATGCAGGACAGCATCCAGTGATCTGAATGTTACAAGCTAAACAACAGGCTAATTATGCTGTGTTGACAATACAGGCATCAAATGGAGCTATTGATTACTCTGCAGCACACAGGTAAACTCCCCAATAAAGATACAATGCAAACATACGCCTATGCAATAAAACACCTATTGAGCTAATGAAGTAGATGACACAGCTGCAATATGCTAATCCTTGCATGTGGTTTAAGTGTTGGGGAGAATGATGATGAAGTGATGAAGATGAGAGTTTTGTTTCAGTATTTGCTGACCACTGAGAAGCTCGATGCACTAACTGGTGGTTTCGTGCCAGTTTTTAAAAAGTTGGGGATTTATTTACAAGGGCCTAGCAATCATTATCAGGTTATTGTAAAAACTGTTTCCAATGTTCAAATATATCAAATAAATAAGGTCACAAGAATCTACAGCCACATATCACTACTGTAACATCATTCAGAGATACACCCTTTTAACCTTTGAAAGTTTTGTGTCCCTTGCTGATGCTGGTTTGATGTACAAAGTGATCATTGGTCTTGCTCCTCCCCCATTAAAATAGTTCATAACATTATGTACAGATAATGGGAGGACGACTAGGACGACCAACAGAGGTGACTGTGTGATACAATGCAGATCCTCTGAGTTTGGCAATTCAGCTCTCTCTGTTTGAGCGTCCAATTTCTGGAATTCAGTACCACGTAATGTCAGAGTGCAGTAGCTTTGCTGATTTTAAATCTCAGATGAAATCATGGCTAAAGTAAACTCAATCTTGCACTCATCACACATGAATGCACTTAATCTCGTGAAACTTGTTGTTGTAATGTTTTTATGTTTAATATGCTCAAATTTTTGTTAATGTTGCTGAGGTTGCTGATGTTTTGTCTAGTGATTATGTGTTGTTTTGTAGCTGTTTTTATATTGTAATGTTTATGTTGTTAGTAGTGACATTGTCATTGGATGCCAATCAGATCGGTGAAACCTGTGGATGCAGACATAGTGGCAAAGGAAAGAAAATGTAGCCCTAGTGAGGCAGGAAGCAAGCAGAGAAAGCTTTCCAGAACAAGGAGCGATTTTCAGTTTGGCTTTCACCCACTTTTGAGCGCTGAAGGAGAGGCCGGGGATAAAGAGTGAGGCGGACTTGGCCTGCTGTCTGATGGACAGGTGGGTGTCAAACACCGGTGGTTAGCTTGTGCCAGTTCACTAAATTGTTGACTTTTCCATGACAACAAATGTAATATTTCTACGTAGCTTGTTACGTAGGTACGAGCAGTATACAATAATACTTGTGGTGCACTGCACAACCCTACGTAGTTAAAAGAGCGGCAGTCCCAAAAGGGGTGAAGGTCAGGGCACAGTGGTGAGCTACACAGAGACGTGAGTGAAGCCAAAAGTGAACCTTAGAGAGTCAAACCAAAGATCATTTCCTAAACCTACCCTACAATGCGTAGATCTTTTCTTAAACTAACCTTGTCTTTTTTTTCTCCTAAACCTAACCAAGTTGTGACTTTTTTACAACATAAATCACTCATTTAGAAAGGCTTTGCAAAAGGAAAGCTTTGTGCATTTGATACAGACATTAATGGGTACCTTGTGCGTCTGTTCGAGACAACACTGGATGTGGCCAAAGCAGCAATATTTGACGAGTAGACGTGAGAGCTTTTTTCAAATCAACTGAAAAAAATCAAGATCCTCTGAAAAGATGGCCTTAAAACTTAAATATTTAATGTTAAAGAAACACTAAAGCAATGATGAAGATCCAAGTTTGGAAAAAAGACTGAGACTTAATCTTTTGACATTTTACACTAAACCCAACCTGGGTGTATAACTGAATATAGAAACAAACAATTTACAACATACATATTAATATTGCCTGTGCATGGGTGTGCATGGAGTGATACATTTGTGTATAAACACACACCACTAAAATAAAAATTGACTAACCTTCTGCCTGCTTTTACATATAAATTTAGCATATTGTCTATGGCTGCTGTAGCAGTTTGAGCCTGGGTGCCAGTCAGAGTCTGAGTCTCACAAAGACAATATTTTCAGTATTGTACCAGTCAATCCTACCCTTTTCTATACTTCTACAAGCTGAGTTAGAGTTAAAATACTTTGTGTGAACACAACAAGGTGGTAAAGGAGGACTAGCTTAGTTATTATGTTTATTTTACTGACACCGAATGTGTCTGACAACTTTGGTACTCTAATTTAGCCTCCTGTTAGCAACCACTTTTATAAGGACATGTATAAAACCACAAGTTGGGGTATTTATTCAATGTTGGGAAAGCTACTTGGAAACAGAGCAGTACAGGAGAGAGAGTAGCGTCAACTCTGTTCACTTCCATGGACCTGTTTTTTCATGGCAACTTCCGGATTGTGGAGCGTCTGTTCAGGTCCTGGAAGTTAGCATCAACACTACAGTGTAATGCAGCTGCGGCATAGCAGACCGATCTTGATGCGCTTTTAAAAGGTATAACATTTCAAGAATCAAAGCTTAAACTATCAGCACATCTGAGTCAAATTAACATGTGCATTAAAGCATGTAAGTGGATAATCGCCAACAGAATTTGTACACTTAGGGAACGTTAACAGATAGGCTAGGCTGACAACAGATTAGCTGGGTGATGACCATGGTGCTGGATTAGTCTAAGCGAGTGGTTTAGATGGCTGATTTTTTCCCCGCTGTTTGTGTAAACAGAATAGCTTTATGGATTTTCTTATAAGACATATGGAACTAAATAAACATGTTGGTACGCTATATAAACATTGTAAATCAATGCATTAATTGACTAATAATGATAAAAGATAGCAGGTCTGTCTTTCCGTACAGTGCATTCCTATGGCCCATCCGAGGACTTCCGGGAACTGAAGCTTGTCTACGTAAGTGACGTAATGATAAAGAATTTGGGACTTCCTCTGACGCCACTCTCGCTCCTATCCTACATAATACTATACTATAAATAAAGTTCATTACTTTTAAGTTATCCACAGAGAAATGTAGCAAGCTAAGCTGCCCAGTGGCAAAAGTAGCTTGTTACTTGCAAAGCTTTTTTTTTCCTTTTTTTTTATTTCATGTTAAAACAGCGTTGTCTCAGTCATGGGAAAATCTGTCAGCCAAACACGTTTATTATGAAATAACAGACTTCAATTAAAAGTATCTGGCTATGTCAGAAATAAAAAAAAACTGAATTGCAAAATACATTTTCAGTCACTAATATAATAAATGCATATAATATAAACAACGAAAATAACAAACCTAAATTTTAAATCTTCTCTTTTGGGGACAGTAGAACATAACAACGTGTCCTGCAAATAGCACGTAACATCAGGATGTTATTCTCTCTCTCCTCTCTACATACTTAATACTGTTCTTTGTCTCTCTAGCTCTTTTGATAGCCCTAAACAAGCATGGCAAGACACGTAAGAGACGTGTCTAGAAGCTCAGTGTAGCCAATCAGAGGCAGAGTAAGGAGGGTCTTGCTAAGGAAAGCCAATAGCGAAGCAGCAAGCACAATAAACTGCAGGATTAATATGTGATGTCATTCAGAAGTGCTTTCCTCATCTACATGCCTCGGTGTGGAGCTAGCATCAGTCACATTACTTATCCTCAGTTTTATTACCCTTAGATTTATCCAGATCATCGCAGAAAAAAAAGTGTGCTGCATATCAGAGCTCTTCCTGGGAAAATAGCTTCTAGCTTTTGCCGACGCTATTGCACTACTTGGTCAACAAATCAACATTACCACTAAAAAGCTAGTTGACTCAGAAAGTAGTGCATTACCACCATGCTACTAAGAAATGGAGTTAAGTTAGTAACGCCGCTACTTGTAGTGATGCTACTGCCCAACACAGAATTTATTGTTGAATTACAGGTTGTTAAAGAAAAGACAGTGTTGACCACAGGCCTTATTTCAGACATCTAACCAATAAAGTATTTTAAAAAAAACCATTAACCTAGATACCAAGGAGCTAAAAGTTTAATTATGCTGATTAAGTTTTTGAGTTTTAGGACTCATCGGTGCAGCACTCAATGCCATCCTCCTATCTTTGCGACACCGCTCTTACCTGGTATTCACTGGGCCAGAAAGTGCTGACAGCAAGCTCCGCCTGGTGCCACTGGTGTCCCTGCGAGCCTGAGATATTCCACACTGCGCTACCCTTGGGGCCGCCGTTGACACGGATGTAGACCTGCAGCTCCCCGGGGCTGTGGCCGTCGCGGCTGTACAGGAAGTAGCTGAACTGAATGCAGTGGGTGTCATTCTCACTGAGCGGGAGCAGGAATAGCTGAGCCCGCTGGCCTCCAAAATGCTGAGAGGAATTAACCATCATGAAGGACCCTGGAGGGAGACGAACACAAAGAATACATTAGAGAACTGGGAGTATTAATTAAAATCCAGCTGATTTGACAGTTAAATTATTATTGACACATTATAAGACAGCTTACTGAGGTGAACAGATAAAGAGAAGATTTAAAGTGAATAGATAAGAAACAGATCGTCCTTGTCAAGCAAGGAGTCCTCTTCGACACAGCAGGTGCTATAACAACATTTACTTTAGACAGAGCAGCTATTTCAGCATTTTCACCTGCCAGACAGCACTGAGCAACTTGAAATGTAAAAAATAACAAGACCTGACTCTTCAGGCTTCGTCTGTAACACCCCAGCCCAGGATAGATATGTCATGTTAGTTTTAGCCGCTCAAGAACGCTTCCCTCTTTTTTTATTTTTAAACCCTGAAAAGCCTGAGAGCCAAAGTTGACAGGCTCAAGGTTGTTCCCAAGAATATCTGTGTGATCCTCTGGCTATTTGTCTGTACTTGGTATGTCTCTGTTTCTCCCCGCTTCCTGCTTTCACTGAGCTTCCATCAGTTTTGCAGCACAGCCTCAGATCTGGTGTGCTCAAAGCTGCTGCACTGGGTGTCAGATTGGGCTTTCATTTTGGACTGAGGTTCACAGAGTCACTGCTGGCTCTCTCATCCCTGCAGCACAGCAGAGATCCCCAGGCCAAGAGAAAAGTGCCACACTAGAGGGAGGGGAAAAAAGGGGTGGGAGGTTTGCCTTTGACTGTGGCCTTCACAGCAGTAGAAAGCCCAATTTTTTTTTATTGTGAAAAAAAAAATCTGGAAAAAAAAATAAAGATTTTCTATTCAACACTGAGACCAACACATTCTATTTCAGTGATTTTAATTTCATGAATTTTATTTTGATGGCTTTCTGGGATGCGGTTCATACTGAAGATTTAAAAATATCTCCCCTTATGTCAAATAACTTTTCCAGGCCCACTGTTTTTTTTTAAACTCTAATGAGCCACTATGCAATGCATAATACAGAGGCTCAGACTGAACAGCATTTAGGAGTTTCACCATGTCAAAATGAGTGATCACCATTGGCCTAAAGAGATGTTAGATTACTCCTTCCTTTTTGTAGTCTGTAGCCTGACATGGAAGGGTTGTACAGTAGCAAAAGCAAGAGAAACTTTCCCTCTGATATGCTATTCCATCCAAGGTCTTAAAGGAGAAGTTTGTTCTTTTTTTTCTTCACATTAAGCCTTATAATAAGAATATTTATGATCATATACAATGTTCTACATTATTATTATGACAACCGGCACAGTTCTAAGAGCTGAAGCTCTTTGCTGGTGTCACCACTAGCTGAAGACAACGTAGGAGCATGCGTACTCAAACAATCCATCAAAAAACACAATCAACGCTTGTTTTAGAAGAAGTAAAACTCACTAAATGTTTAGTGGTGTCCTCTCATGTACTAAAACTAAAACATGCAACTAAACATGGATAAACACCCCAAAAGCAGCTCTTTTTGCTGCTTCACCAAACAAATAAACAGCTGTTTCCAGGTTATATATAAATTAACTTCATGTTTCAGTGTTGACACATGAGAGTACACCACTAAACATTTTGCGAGTTTCACATCTTTTAAAACGAGTGTTAATGGCACTTTTTGACGGATTGTCTGAGTGCCCATGCTTCTCTGTTGTTTTCAGCTAGCAGCGACGTCACCAACACACTCCAGCTCTCGGGACTGCACCAGTTGTCATAATAATGCTGTAGAATACTGTACTCCGTTGGTTGTGATCTGCAGCCTAACCGCAAGAAGCCAATAAATCCTGCACATTAGACCTTCAAGGATGAAAGTTTAGGTTTCTAAATCCAAGTAAAGTAGAAAAAGCAAACTTTGAAATTCATTTCCTCAGCAGGTTTGCACTTTCATCTTGCAAACTTAATCCATTCATCCATCCATTCATTTAGAAATAAAAGAATAAGTCAAAAAAATGGAATGCTGTGCAAAACAAAATGAAACAGACTGCCATAACCTGTCAAATATATATGTTTTAAATTTGATGCCGACACGTTGGGATGGGCAACAAAAGACTGACTAAGTAAAACAGTGATGAAAAAATAAAAAACACAAGGACACTACATAACTGGCAGTTAGCTATCTGTGTTTATTACTGGTTAAAGCGGCCTTTGGGATTACAGGCTTAAAACTTCCTATCATCATCATCAGATTGACTCTTTGATGCTGCCAGCAGGAGTAAAAACGCATGCTAATTGCACATATAACCTTCACATGCAGTGGGGTGGGCACGGCTGCACAAGATGGCTGTGGCACACGAGCACAAGCAGCAGGAACGTAGATGATGTAGTTGCCTAGGTGCAGTAGCTGAGCGAGAGCACAATCGGAGCCCTGCCTCTTGCCATTAATCACACTGACACGGTTATTAGGCCATAATAGCAGCCGAGGGAATGCTTAAACCAGAGAGATGGCTGTAATACTCGCGTACTGACATGCAGGACACATATCTGCCCTCACACAAACGCACACATACACACACACACACACACACACTTCTCTCTCTCTCACACACACACACACACAAATATACAGTTTACAAGCCCCAAAGCAGACTCAGATCCAAGTCCGGAAACTGACCTTCCCACGAGTGAGAAGTGCCTTCCTCTTAACTGTCCCATCATTCCACTTCTCATCATTTTATTTTCTTTTTGTCCTGATTTTCTCTTCCTCTGAAACCTTTTCACCTCTACTCCATCTCCTAATTCTCTCCTTCCTCCAGCTACTTTTCAATCAAATTGTCAAAACTGAAAACAATCCCAAACACACATAAATTCATTTACCATTCAAAAATTCTCCATCTTCTATTTTCAAGTGACGGCAAACACCAAGCATCAAAGAAAAGTATCAGTGAAAGCATTTCATTACCAGGTGATATGTGAACTCATTTTCATGCTTCTTGCTTTTTAATCTGCTCTGAAAAAAAAAAGCAAGTTATTAAGTCTCTTTCCATGGTTCACCATGTTACAGTTCCATCATCCGTAATTCAAAAGTAAGTCAGCAGGAGTCCAGTTTCATTTGTGGCCTACACTTTGCAATGCTTGCTTGGTAAGATTTACTGAGGGATCTTGATTTCTTGTATCAGTCCTTAAGCTTAAAGACATCAAAACAACAAAAAAAAGGGTCAAAGGACGGGTCAGATCCTGGGACAACTTTGATATAGGTGGATTTAAAATGCATTTCAAAAGCCTCCCTGGTCACTGTCTGGTCCCTCCCTCAGCTTCATCTTCCCTGCCCCAAAAGCAGGGATGCGACGTCAAACTGCCAGAAATATCCTGTGATAACAAGCAGCTGCAGTCCTTTGTGATCTGGCTGTATTCTTGGACACCACCGATATTTTTCTCTCCTTCACCTGTTTACAGGCAAAGCTGGGCAAGCTCCGGCATAGCCCGCACTCCCACCCTCGCCACCACTGCTGCTGCTTTGATGTGTGGGGTCTCTAGGGGGCTCTGTGGCTAAATTGCTTTTTCTTTAGCTAGAGAGCTGGGCCTCCTCATTGTTGGAGGGCAAGTCTCCAACTGTGCTTATGACAGTACTGTATTTGAAAGGTGAGAGAGAGACACTAAAGAAACAGCCTCAGCCAGTGCTGTTTCTCTCATTATATTCAAATATCTTGAAGCGACTCATCCTGTTTGGTAAACCAAATACAGACATAGCCTCGACAGTATCTTTGTTTTTGTAAGCTGCAGTCCTCCTTTAAACAAGCTTAAGCCCCCTGGCGGTTGTTAGAGTGAAGTGCTTTTTTACAAGTCTATTTTTTTTCTCAATTAATCAATCTGTTTGTTCCATAAAACATGAGAAAATGGTAAAAAAAAAGGCCTTTCTGAATAATTTATTCAGCAGTAATCAAGAAAATTAAGCAAATAGTGAAGATGTCCATTTTATTACTTAATATTCATGCAATAAATATGCAAATGTAAATTAGATGGTGACCTGCATGAGAAATAAAGAAGAAGTTGGATTATAAAAATGACCCACTTACAGTGTTCATTTTGTCTTTGAGAGATGTGACCACAACAAATGGATTGTTTGTCCACGTCTTTATCTATTACTATATAATTTAGATGATGAGCCTTACATTTTCTTTAAGGATGCACTATAATGGATTCTTTGATGATATCTGATATGTCAATATTTCACAACTCATTTGGCCAATAATCGATACAGATATATATGAATATTTTTCCCCACACCTTTTCACAGAAATCATCAAGTCTCCTCTGTAGTGAAATTGACACACAGTATTATTATGTATACTCTTACCATGATGACCTGCCAGCAAATGCAGGCAAAAAATACAAAACTTAAAATTGTGAAAAATTCATTCCTTGTGTAAAAGAAGAAAAATACCTGAACTTATGTCATATCTGTTTATTACAACTGTTTTCACAGTGAAATTTGACAACTTTTTTGACTTAACTTTGTCATTATGATGTATAACCTGATTAAACAGTGTTATAGTGGTTGAAAAATGACACCATTCACTGCTAAATTGGTATCCAATAAACCCTGTTTTTACCATCGTATTTTCTTATTTTCTTTGCCATCGGAACGAGGGCTTCACAAAAAACCCCATAAAAAAACTTAGTAACACTCTCTGTGCACAGTGAATTGATCAGCTCTCACTGTGCTCTGACTCACCTCTACCAACAACAAAGAGTCTGCAAGCCACACCATCAGTTGGGATGTGGCGCGATGAAATTACACTCAAGTCATTCACATGATGTGAAATAACAGGCCTGTAGCGTGACAGAATCGTTGCAAATTTTTGTGCGATGAGGCAATTTTCGCTTCTATCGCGTCTTTACGCAAGTTCTAAATATTAAACTTCAGTGACATATTCGGAACAAAATGGGGCGCCACCTAACGGAGACAGATGGACAGGTGTTCCGCAGGCAGGACAGAACGCCTGTAGTTGGTGTCCTTCCTACAAGTCTGAGCACCAATCCCAGTCAACAGGTCATCAAACTGAGCACTGGTCGGCCTCAGGTAGCACTGGAAATGGTAAAGTCTCCTGCACTATATCAGTTGTGGAGGTCCTACACAGGTTGGGAAACTTAACTATGTTGGGTTAGCGTAATAAAATCATCCAGAGCCTGTTAAGTTGTGTCACACAGCTCCATGTCAGC
Organism: Naso thynnoides; assembly: GCA_029783665.1. NCBI lineage: Eukaryota > Metazoa > Chordata > Actinopteri > Acanthuriformes > Acanthuridae > Naso > Naso thynnoides. Next base: position 22,751,315 of record JAQLOL010000008.1, read on the forward strand.
CACAGTTAGCGTTAGCTAGTAGTGTCAGGAGGAGGGAGGGCCTGCCATTCTCTAACATGAACCACGGCTGATTAAATCATCCTTTCTGCACAGTATCAGTTATATAAGTCCCAGAAACACTGGAAAACTTAACGCCATGTCTGTGTTCATAACATAACCCTGTGATGTATTGAGTCGTGTTGTCAAAGCTCCACATATTTGCAAACAGCAACAGTTGTTTTTACTGCTATGTCTGATTCAAAGTCCGTTCAGTAAATTCTGGCAACATTAGTGCCTTTGGATTGTCACTGGAGAAGGCAGAGAAACTCTCTGCGCTGTGTGTGCCTCTGCAGGATGTTTAGCACCCAGACACAATGGCATTTGGCCCTCTGGCATCTCTGGACTTTCCACAGCAGGAACAAGGCAGCGGGAACAAGCGTGGTTTGGTATCTAGGAAACAAGCCCCTCTCCTCCCTCCTGTTGCTTCTGGTCCGGAAGGGCGAAAATTAATTTGATCAAGGTGTACACACCTTGACATGGACGAGTTCACTCTGCTGCAACTTTTCCTGCAACCATTTCATCTCAGTTTAAACTGGACTTAAAACAGAGAGCAATAATTGGGGCTTTTATTTTGAAATACCAGGGTAGACCCAAGTGAACTGGTCAAAGTTTGATTGACGTGTACTGTCAGGTGAGTGAGGATGAGAAGTGTCTGCAGACAGACGCAGTCAAACGTCCATTCAATTCAAATGGCAGATCTACATTCATTTGACCTCATGTGAACTGGTCAGAGTTTGATTGACATGTGTACAGGCAGCTGTGAGGGGATCAGTCATGTAGGCAGGCAGACAGAGAGACAT
>JAQLOL010000008.1:22752253-22766591 GCA_029783665.1 Naso thynnoides
GTTTATTGAATTTTTTGCCAGACCCGATGTGCGTGCCAATTTTGTTGAGTTTTTGAGCATGTTTAGGGGGTCAAAATTGGGTTCAATGACGCATAGGTATAATAATAATGAACAAACAAAAAACAGAGCAATTACAACAGGGCCTTGCTAGAGGAGTCCTTACTTACGAGCTCGGTCCCTAATAAAGTGCAAGTCAGAAATGGCTGCAACAAATTAGCTTCTGAATTAGTCTAATGCAACAGCTAACGTTACCTTGTTAGCTTGTTTGCAGAAGTTATTTACTGCAACTTTAAACAAAACAAGATACATCCTCCTTAAAACAAAATGATGCTCTTCTTGAGACAGTCATAACAATACCCACAACCAGGGCAAAGCTGGCCTGTTTCAGAAGTGACAAAATAAGTAAACATAATGTCTGTCCACCCAAAGCATGTCAATCATGGCATCGACTCAGGCATTTAATCAAGGAAACAGCAGTCAATTTTTTCATCTGTTATTATACTGGCAGATATCCGCTAGCCGATAGAGTACAAATACCATTGTGCATTCCTAATTTTCTTACTTGTGTAGGACTTGATTGAAGCAAACAGACAGTTTATTCTTCAAGTCTGCTGGGTCCAAGCTTTTGCACAGTTATTGACTTGATCCCTGGTTACAACATTTGCTAATAAACATTCACAATAAAACATATTTATGATCACTGAGACAATTTACAGAGTTGGCCATTTCTTGTTGGTAAATCACTAAGAGCGACAGTCCTCACATTTCACATCTTCATTTGTCCAACTGTCAATGAAGAATATTGATTAGTGCAACATTTGGTTGTAAAGTATCATATTATCTGCTTGTTTTTTTGACAGTATAAAGGGAAGAGATATCAGCTGGTGAGGGTTTGTACACTGGCACAAACTTGTGAAAACAGGTCTCGCATCTCTTCTGATGAGTAAACATGACTGATGTAGTAATTAAACTTTATTAAATTCAAAAAGATATTATTGACTCTGATAACCTTTCTCAACATCCTTGAAGACACACACATGCAGAGGGGCATGCAGTACACACACACAGTTTAGTGTTAAAAAAAGCTTTAAAAACCATCCAATGCAGAGAAATTCTCCATAAATCCATAAAAGCTGATAAGGCTACATCTATTTCTCCCATGACCCTGCCAAGGGCAAGGGAACATGCATTAAGAGATTAAGGGATGGCCTCAGCTCCCTGAATTCATATCAGAATGTGGGGTGGGAACCTGAGTCATAGGTCTGCCTGCTTTTATCACACTTACACTAAGAAAAAACTGAGAGGAGCCGAAAGTGGAAAAGATGGGGTGGGGAAGTGCAGCAAGAGAAGAAGGCGAGATAGCAACAGCTTTTATCTTTATGTTTGTCTCCACCATTTTTTGTTAGCTTTCCTCCGCTGCCATCAATAACGCTTTATGTTAGTCAGGCAGCCCCATTCTACACCATGATAAAACCATATTTTCTTGGAAAAAACCAAGCAAAATGTATTTTAATCAAATTTTTATCTAACATTTTCTACCACCCACCGCTGCCTCCACTGGCCATGAATAACAGTAAACAGTCTGGTTTGTGGAGATGCTGATCAAGATTGTGAGTTTGCTGAGAGCGAGCAAGACTATTTTACTCGACCCTCCTCCTCCAGGGCATCTGGAGAAGGTCATCCAAGATTTTCAATTTGGTCCCTCAGATCTTCATTTGCTTTCTGTCTTTCAGTCTTTTTCTTCTGATATTGCAGCCCGGAGCCATGGCGACCTGAGATGATATTGCACATACAAGAGAAGTGAAGTGTAGATGATTGGGATGGCACAGATTGGTCTCGCTGTTTGCTCCTCTTTGTATCTCTGGCTGTAGTGTGTGATCTGCTAGGCTGGCAGGAACACAGGGGCTGGGGGTGTTTACTGGAGCCAAAAGGCAATGCAGATTTTGCCATTTACAAAAAGTGACACAATGCCTACAACGTGCAAATGGGAAATCTGCAAACCAACAGCAGCTGGTCATGAATGCTACACTGACAGAGCCTAAACGCCCCACAAACAATACTAGTCTGACTGCAGCTGACAACTCCAGCTAATGAATTCCCCAGGTGGGACTCCAGAGCCCAGCAGAAAACCTGCAGACCACTGACAACAACCAAGTAATTACCATGTTTCTACACTGATGCTTCCAAGATGCACCGATTAGCCCCACATACTGAGTGAAATGTGCCAAAATTGTACGCTGTCATTGTCTATGCAAATGCTGCAACACATGTACTGGTAATACCTGAACTACAGCTCTGTTTATGCTGCAGGATGACAGAGAGGGCCTGATCCATTGCAACACCCAGAACTCTTATATTATAATGTGTAGGGATGTACAATGTTGGATTTTTTACCAATATCCTCTATGCCGATATTTTGGCCGATAATCAACACTGATTTTATATGTATATGTATATGTATATATATATATATATATATACACACACACACACACACGTAGTGGAATTTACAAACAGTTTTGTTATGCATACTCTTTATGGCCTGCCACAAAATGCAGGCATAAAATACATGTAATATTCATTCTTTATGCAAAAAAGAAAAATACTTGACTTACATTATGTAAAACATGTCATTTTTTTATGACAATAGCTTTTAAACAAAACGAGTAAGTTATATCCTACTTGAAGCTGAATAATGCTCTCCCTGAGACAATGATAACAACACCCACAACCAGGGCAAATTTGGCCTGTTTCACAAGAGACAAAGTAAGTAAACATGACATCTGTCCACAGGAAACATGAGAAACATTAACCTATTACTGTGTCGGTTATTATATTGGCAGATACCAGCGTACTGGCGATACCCGACATTCAATTTTTAAGCCAATATCAGCTGATACTGATTATGTGCTAATTTAAAATATTACCACATTAAAACACCATTTACACTGGAGTCTGTTTGCTTTAGTGGTAACAGATCCACTGCTGCCATCCATTTATATAATCGCTTTTTATTGTTATAGAACTTTTAACTTATTTAATTTTAGATGACACATCTGTAGTCAATCAATCCAAGTTTTGAGAAGTTTTGGCTTCTAAAAACTGCTGGTTTTGGAAACAGATATTCATTGTTCTCTCCAACAAGGACTGCAGAGGCACAACCTTTTATTATAATGAAGTCCATTTCCTGCATGAATTAAGGCCATTAGAGTTATTGTGAGCTGTCTCCTTTAGTGCTACAAAGTGTTCCAACAGTGACACGTAGCTGTTGAATTAAAACATTTACAAAGGGAAATCCCACTATTGCTGACATGCAGTGTTCTTGGTAAACATCCAGCCAAAAAGCAGAAACCTCACTGCAGATACCAGGAGGAGTGGAGAAGGAAATACCAGTCGTGTTTTCAGGAAAGCTAAAAAGAAGCAATGATACTGCTACAGGGTTTGAGCCATGGCTGATGAAATTGTAACAAATTTTCTGATCTGGAAAAAGAAAAAAACAAAAATTGATCTTCTGAACACTTGTAGTTGTTGCCATGTTGGACCATTTATAGCACTGTTGCCACTTTCAGAGATCTAGATCACTTTGTGGGTATAAAGCTATCAAAACAGATGCATAGCTAGAGCTGCAAAATACAACAGAATTTGTCATTATTTCTATTACGGCAATTCTCATTTTTTATGTGTAATTTGCATCCTAATACCACGTTAAATTAGCATCAAATGAGTTAAGCCTAGACAAAAATGTCATCTATGTCATCACTTAGCATAGATAAAAAAGCATCCTAGTTAGAAACCAATATTAGAAGCACTCCTGTAACTTTATTTTGATTAGTGTGATTCGCCCTTTGGAATATACAATTTGCTACATTCGCTTGCTTGACTATTACCAGGCATTTAAAACTGTTTCATGTTATGTCATATTGGAAAAAAATTCATAACACTTCAGTAGGTCCACCTAAATCAGGTTAGTATAAACATATATGTGGTTTATGGTCTACTTGAGCAATCACTCTTTATGTGAGTGGATGGGGGCAGCACTTAGCCCATGGTTATACAAAAGGTATTAAAACAGCATGGAATCAGTGTAGTGATCTAGAATCATAAGACAAAGGGGAAAACTCTTTTTTGGAGAAAATGTTAAAGGAATTTCGAGAGACACAGCAAGAATACCATGTTTTCAAATAAATGAAAAATATTTTACAACTGTTTTTCAATCACAGTTATCACAGCAGCATCAAGTAAAATGTATATGAAGGAATTATAATTGGCTCTTGTAAACAATTTGTTCATTTTACACTTGCCAGACTTAATCCTTGTTGGTTAAACACGAAAACTGCATTGTCTCTACAAGATGAGAGGAATCTGATTGGCCACCTCTGTGGCCAATGAAGTTTAGTTGTGGTCTACTTTTTCTCACTGAAAGCTTGATGACTGACTTCAACTCAGTCTCCCTTAAGAAGCAGTGCTTAGTAATAAAAGATCGAGTTCTTGCTGTTCCTTGCAGCATGGATACATGATTCCTCCAAATTAAATTCAGTCGTGATGCTAACCTCAACCCTAAACACTAGCCCTAAGTCAGAGTCTGGGCCAGCTGACAGGCATGAGTGGATGAAAGTGGGCTCAGGGTGCGGGGGACTCTTCTCAGTGGCAGAAATCAATAGTGCATTAGCAGCCACCCACCGACAATATGTGGGCTGACTATCCTCCCCTTATAACACTACCACCTCTCCGCCCCTTCTGCTGCATCTTGATATATTCCACCCGCCCTCAGCCCCTTCATCCAACTCCTGTGATCTGCTGTTTGTTTCATCTCGCCATCCCGGAGGCCTTTTGGGGAGCTGGTGCTCTTTCTACTCTTCATGCCAGTATTCCTCGCTCTCTGTGCCCTATTTCTTCGAGGTGTCTCTGGTCATTTAGTAAACAGAGCATGTCATTTCCAAGGCTCCGCTACTTTCCTTTGCTCTATCTAGCTGTAGAGGGTTGGGGCTCATACAAGGACATCCTGGACTAACAGGTACAATAGCAAGGAGCTCTCCCCTGCATACCCTCCTCTCCTGAAGGGAATGACACAAAAAAAGCCTTTAAAGTTCGAGAGTTTATCAATCAGCATATACATTGTGCTTAAAAAGGTAGAAATCTCTAAAAGAAAGGGAATCAGTATTCTCTTTCTGTCTGTACCCGTTGAACTGAGAGTAGTTAAACTTGAGCTTTATCTTCAGGTCTGTTTCAGACCCAATATGAGAAATGAATGATAACACAAAGGGGGAAAAAATAAGTTAACAATACAGATATATCAGCACAAAACAGTGTTTATACCCTGGTTGTTATAACACCTTAAGTGGCACCAAAGGGTTGAATCTGCAGGATGGAGAGACAACTAACAATTAAAAATACAAGGAAAGAAGATTTCTGGGGGGAAAAAAACATTTATTTCTGATTTGTATCATAACTCAGCTGTTTTCTTGTGAAATACTAAGTTTTCATATGAGCACTCAAAAAGTGTATGGCTGATTTACTCACTGCTTGCAGACATTTGCAACCTGTTACGAGGGTTAGAAAAAATGTTTTTTCTTGACAGTAGAGGGTCACACACAATAGAATAAAGTTGATAAATAAACTGCTGTTGAATTTGTACCTAAATAGATGATAATGTAAAATCCAATACAAGTCCTTTACCAAAATACATGTGTATCATTGGGTTATATACTTAAAGCTGCACTAAAAGGTGTCACAAATTGTGCTGAATCCATAGAGAATTAAATCCTTGTTTTGTTTTTTTGTTTGCAACTTAAGTGTTTTAGTTTCAGTCTGACTGCAAACAGATGCAGATTTTTCTCAAGTGTTGATGGAGGCCTAAACAGAGGGGGGAAATAAAAAAAAAAATTAAGAGTTACTACTGGACTTACTTTCACAAGCAGCTAGACTTCTAACTCCAAATCATTGCTCTGTGTTGGCCAGACATACAATTAAGCAACATTTTGCCAATACTGCCAGCGTAACAACTTTATAAGGTGACAGGTCAATGTTGTGCTTGCAGCTTGTTTTGCTGCAAAGTGGCCCAAAAACATCAATAAATTATGTTAAATACATTACTAGCAGATGTTAGACTGCTTTAGTACTGTGCAGTAATGTTATCATAAACTAAAACTGAAACTAAAACGAAACATAAACGTTACAAAAAATATTCATAAACTCAACCAAATAATTGTCTTTACTATATTTACACTAAACTGACAAAAATTACAAGATTCATTCATTTCAGTTTTTGGTTAGAAATAAGGTATCAGGTTCATTTATAGTCATCGTGCAACACAAGGTTGCCTAGTGAAGTTTAATTTGTAGCCCCTTTATTCAACAATCATTAAACATTTTGAATAGAACTGTTTCATAACATCTCTTGGTTTAGTTCCTCCATGGAGTCTGCCATGTTGCACCGCCACGCCACTACATATACTACAGTTGACAAACCAATGGCTCCAAAATGTCAAAGTTTTTCTATGGATGGGCAGGCTGAGCTGAAGACTAATTAGTAGCCTGCAATCACATCTTTACCCTTAGATGCCATTTAATCCTGAACACTGGTCCTAAAATAAAATCTAGAAGTACAGACTAAAATAAGCAAGTGAAAATACACAAATGTTATAACCTTTCTGTGTAAACATTTGTATGTGTGCGTTTGTATGACGTGACTAGGGGTGTAACAATGTAACGTGGCACGGTGCACCGTGATTAAAAAATATGACGATAGGCATTGCGACACTGAAAAAATGTATCGCGATGCCACCTCCAACATGCAGAGGGCGCCCTAGGAGTAACCTCTGTTTGCTCGACTGAGCTATTGTTAGCCCTGACACTATCTGGTCATAGTGATCCAAAAAAGAGGAGGAAGGGGTGAAAAAGCAAACGCTCCAGCAGCCTTTAACCGTCTGGGGTCGGTTGGATTGTATACGATCCTAAAATACATTGTTTACAAAACATTAAATATCTCCTGATAGAGGAAAGATGACTTACTTTTTCTTTTTAGCCGACAGCTAACAGCTGCATGATTTAGATGAGACCTTGATCATCGCCGTATACCTTTCACAGGCTGAGTTATGTCCCCTGGAACTTGAGTGACTTCATACAGTCTTCATAATGTAAATCCAGTATGATAAATCCAACAGTGAAGGTCTTTGGTAATTATTTACTCCATTTTCCGTATCAAAAACAGCTAGCGGACATGCACGGAAATGCAGTGTGTCTACCACTTAATAATAATTACTTAATAATACTTTGAATAAATTCTTTTGATTCCATCTCTGTTTTGTTTTTCTTTTGTCTAACTGGTCATATTACTATTTATACATTCAACTGACACTCATATATTGCATTTTATCCTGGAATTTAGTTTACAGTAAGGAAATACAGTAATAACCTGTGTTTTGTGGCCTGGCTACAAGAGATTTGATGTCAGAGATTTTATTTTTGCAATTTGCATGAAGAAGGAACCGTGTAACGCACAGTGAGCCCTGTGATATGAATCGAACCGAACCATAAATTGATTGAATCGTTACACCCCTAAACATGATGTTATATTTTCTTTAGGTATGAACTTTTTGGTGTATTGAAATATACACAAAACTCCCCACCAAACTTGTCCTGTTTCTTAAGTTATGTTGGGGTTTTTTTGCGTTTAATCCATAAAAATGAAGTCACGTTTTTTACCTAAAACAACATTTTTGATGATACTTTTGATACTAGACTTTTCATGAATAGATATTAAAATGTTTTTGCTGAGTGTTTTGCTTATAATTCACCAACAGTGATAAATACAGTAAATATTTATTATGGACACACTGTGGTTCTAACCACCACATTGTCCATTAATGAGATAAAAAGCCCAGATCTATTACTGAAAAACAGAAAAAAAATACATTATCTGAGGGCACGTGCTTCTTTCTTTGATTTGTATGTCAGCCGTAAGGTGCCACATAACTGCTTTATTGAAAACAACTAATGGATATAACTAAGGCTGTGGTCCATCAGGGTATAAAAAAAGAAAAAGAAAGAAAGCACCTACTTCAAACAGACATATTATTTTCTTGGTATATCCTAATTGGTGTGTCTCTTTCCAGCAAGAGAAACAGCTTGTAATGTAACAAGGCTCCATCACTGGTGGGACCCTGAAATCCCTCAGACATCAAGTCGTACAAAGAGATGGGAGAAAGGAGAGACTTACAACATCCTGTAAGTGCACGGCACATTACACACTGCAACATGAGAACAAGTACTCAGGTAGAGTAACCTGAGGTAAGAAGAGGAAGAGGAGGGTCGATAAACTGGGTCCCGCAGAAGAGCCGTCCTGAGTCCCCAGCTTTTGTGCTGCTTGGCAAAGACAAACACAGTCTTTCATTCCCCAAACCCATCTCCTCTCAAGATAAGCCTGTTTCTTGGCTGTATTTGCCCTTCACCGATAGGGACTGTGAGAAGTGGGCGGGAAGTTTGAGGCCAATAGCCTAGGATCAGATTTTGATCACTTGGTGCACTGCAGAGCTGCAGCATCTGTGTGGAAGAGGAGAAGGAGGGGCGAGCATTCGATCTGCCAGGCTGGATCAAGGCCCGCTGCAGGTCCCACTCCCACCTACCCCCCCATCCACCTCCACGCAGAGTGGCTGCGATAAGACCCTATCTGTTACAGTGCTACTGTGTGCCAGCAGCGGATGTGGAAAGGTAAAGTGCATCTGGAGGAGAGAGGGGACCATCTGGTCCAGATCACTTTCAAGCTGCAAAGACCCGCACTAGTTTTGCCCCACCTGTCCTCTCCTCAACTCAGCCCCAAAGCCCTGACCCCTGGAACATATTGTCAGCCCTGGTTAGTGTGGGCAGGAAAATGCTGAATGAGGAAACTGAAATAACAACAGCAAAGCCTGGCAGTAAGAGTTAATGTTTGCCTGATACAGACAGGTTTTGACGTCAAGTAAAGATACAAATACTTTCTGACAGAAGCTGCTGACAGCAGTGACTTGGTGCCAGATAGTAAAATATATAATGTATACAGTATTTACACAAGACTTTCATTCCCTTGAAAAGCCTTCAGAGCAGCATTAATATGGACACTTCAAGAGCACAGAATTAAAGTTATTAAAGACAGCATATAGGCGTATCGGAATACTGAATATACAAAGGAAAAAACATGTAATACTAAGCTTAATATAGATAATGTTTTATCCTGAATCGTTTTCACAAATTCCTGCAAGTGTTTTTATTTGATTACTGCATGTATTACAGCACTGTATTTTAAAATGCTCTTCTCCAAAGGTGGCATTTATGCCACAATGTCAGACTTGATCCTTTATTTTTTCATAAAGCTACTTTTTGTTACAAAGTCTTCAATCAAGACAAACGAGGCAAAGCCAGTTAAGTGATTGGCTGTTTGTTCATTGAAAAAAAACAAAGCATTATTACTCTAGCCGTATTAAACATTCATTTGATTATTTCACAATTTTGTTTAGCAAGTAGTTTTATCTGCATTTAATGTCAAAATTTATATTTAGAATTTAGGCCATCATGAGAGTGATTTAGTTCTAAATACCTAAATGACTAAAGATTAATATGTCAAATACATTTTTAAGTTTCAAATAAGAAGAAAGAACCCTCAGTTTATGAGTCAACATTGTTGAACACTTCAGTCTGGCAGTAGGTGGCACACTTATGCTGGCCTGTAACTTTCACTGAGACCCTTCAAATAACAATGAACCTGTATGTGTCCCTAATCTACAACTGAAACACATGGCACCCTGTTGCATTAATAAGGCAGGGTGGTTTAAATTTTAAATGTGTCATTGGAAGGCGACCGTTAACTGACAGAGGGCCTTTCAAATCCCTTTTGGGACCCGAGTAACGGACTAACGGCTTAACATACCACACACAATGCGGTGGCTGTGAGTCATTCAAAATCACACACGCTTCAGCCCAATTGGCTGCCAGGAGACACAAAACTAGCCAATAGCCAGGCTGTGGGATTCAAACAGGCCAAACAAAAAGCAGGCATTACTTCAAGTTCATTTACTTTCAGATGCACACGCAGTGTTGCTCATTCAAAAGTCATTGCCCTGCCAGACACAATTGAAAGGCGTTTGTAATCCCAGGGATCTTAATTCATATCCTGTGCGGCTGCAGTTTTAATGGTACAGCTTCCAGCAAATAAAGCCTTAGAAATTGAAATCGATAGTAATAAATCAGCATAATAAGCATCGCAGCTGAAGTTGGAGGGAAAACGCACGCTGTTCTCAAATCTATCATTTGACATTTATGAGCGGAACTCTTAATCCTCGGATCCTCTAACAGTGGGAGCAAAGCCATCTGACTGACTACAAATCATTGCAGGAGAGCAGACAAATGTCCATAAAGGGGCTGCAAAAGCGAACCCTGCACTCAGAGCCACCTCAGGCCTGTAATTACAAGCAAACACAGAGATGAAAAATCCTAATGAAGGTCCACATGGAAATATTCATACAAAGTTTCAGCAATTACATTCACTATTTCTCCCCTACAAAGACCAGTGCATGTTTGGCGCAAGGTCATGCGCTCTATTGTGAAATGTGCTTCAAAGCCAAAGACTAACTGCAGACAAAAAGAACCTTTCAACAGTAATGCATGATGAGGCACAGAAGAAGCTGCAAAGGATTCCCAAGACGACTGTCCCATCAGTTTTATTACATGGAGCAGGGGCTTGATTTAGGGCGACAGTGGTAGAACAACAAATAAAAGAGAGAGGCACGAGCTTTCAGCCATGCAGTCAGAGAAATTTCTTGTCTTTTCTCCTTTACTGGATCCCTGTGCAATGCTGTGCACATGAACTTAACGCCAGCAGCCCCCTAACGTGGTCCCAAAATGCCAGGAGAACAATAGCAGTGGTACTGGCAGTGGCTGTTATAGTTGTGACAAGGCAGCAAGTGGCTGGAATTGAGAGGGAAAGGAGGGGGGGAAGTCTCTGTGTTTGTGTGTGTGTAGGGGTTCAAAGAGAGAGTCCGGCTTTGTGTGCCAGCTGTTGCCCTCCTATGGCGGGAGTGTCAAGGGGGGTGGCAGGGAGACAAAGGGTTCCAGCAGACTGGAAACGAGGTAGCCAACGACAAACTAAATCCTCTACACACATTTTATGTCCCACACACACAGACACACACACACGCACGCACAAGCATTTTACACAGTTTCATGACAGTGCCCAAGCGGAGCATGATGAGTAGAAGGGGAGCAAACTGGAACTGGGTCAAAAATCCAATTAATCCATGACAGGAGAGACGGTTTGGAAGACACTCAGAGAGACGGTGCTGGAAAACCACAAGAGATGGGAAACAATACACCCATGGCCCTTGACCTTTGTTTGTGTGTGTGTGTGTGTGTGTGTGTGAGTGTGACAGCGAGGGAGAGAGAGAGAGAGAGAGAGAGTGTGTGACTATGTAGTGAGTGCATTCATTTTGGATCAAGGGCAGGCTCTGTTTGTTATTCAGGACTAAGTGTTAGTACTGTAACTAATGTACTTGGACTGTTGGCATTTTTCCATACACCCTTTTGAAGTTCTCTCAAAGAATTACCAACTTTCCGAAATTGTACAGTACATTGCGATGAGCTTTGACTTGCATTGTTTTAATTTACTGATTGATTAGGGAGTGAGGAGCAAATCAAACACTTGGAGAATGTTATTTTTCCTTCTCTGCTACACTTTCTGCAGTCTCCTCTAATCCCTCTCAAATTTTGCACAAATCCCATCTCCTATGGGGGGCAGGACTGGATGTTTAGAAGAAGCTCTTACCACTGAGTGAAAAGGGGGAAAGTTCATGTGCGGGTCCCCTGGGGATCCAGAGATGTTAATGTGGGGCGAATGCGCTGCGGCAGTGGGGTTACAGCAGGAACGTGGGCTGGACTGCAGAGCCACGACTACGGGTGATTGGTGTCAGCTGGAAAGATAAATAACGTAATGCCTATGGGATGACACTCCTGGGGAACCATCCATTCTGATGGAAGACAAATTCACAGCTGCTTCCGGAGCCAGCAGCTCACAAGGGATGGAAATGAAGGCGCAAAAAGTTACAGGAAAAAGGACGAGGGAGAACAGAAAACTGAACCAGCACACCTAGACTGGGTAGATTACTTGGATCAGTCAGATTGCCCTTTAAAGAGTTATTCCACACTGAATCAGAGGAGAGAAAACTTTACCTCCACAAATCCCTACTATCTTGCTAGAAACCTTTTAGGATGCTGTATTTCTGGTCACTATGCCCTAATTGGCGTTGTCATTGATGATGCTGGACACAGCTGTAAAAATCAAAAATACCTTTTTTCAGTTTGGATTTACCCTTACAACACAACGTCCAGTCCAGCTACAGACATGGTGAAAAATGGTGACTCTAGCAACCCCTCAGTGCTGTTATTTTCTTAGCTGTCATGAAGAAACTTGTCATCCTTCACTCCCATGTCAACTTCATCACTCAGTCAACTTCATCACTTGTATTCTTGCACCGCTCACTGAGAGAAGCTCAGACACTTGCTGTTAGACATGGGACACAGGTTACATCACACCAAGATGAGCTTTTATTGTGATTTTGTGATAACAGTGAAACTTCCTTTCTCCTGTCAGGAAGTATATTTGATTGATGCTGGGAAGAAAAAATGTCTAATTATTTTTGACCAATGGTGAATGGTCTACATGTGTTAACCGTGACAACTTTAGTATTATAAGAAGTACTTTTAAGTACACCTTTCGTAGCTATATTTATTGCATTGCTTTGTTGAATATTCGACTCTGACTGGTCAATCACAGCATTCTAAGGTCTGTTCTTTCTGTATAACAGACCATTTCTATGAATAACAGACCACGGTTAGGGACAGCGTTCGGTCCCAGCTTATCTATGGACTGTGGAGGTTCACGTCCTGTCATATCAATTCGGGAAAAAAAGTCCAGTGTCTGTCTGTCTGTCATCTGCTCACAGTGCTTTGTGGAAAGGTGAAGCGACAGGATGAGGATGGTATGTTTTTAATGCATTAATAAATGTCACAGTTTCAGGCAAGTTTGCTGGTTTGTGAGTTTGTTCTTTGAGGATAGAGCCTGTAGCTGGCTGTTGCAAGAGTAGTGAGGCTCCTTTAAGACAGTGTGGTTCAGGAAGGTAGGAGACCGGTGAGCTGTGTGTGTGCGGAGTGATTGGAGGAGAGCAGGCAGCGAGCGGTTAGTTTTGCAGTTTAGCAGTTGTTTCGTTGAACTGCGCTGACTTAAGTTGTTGTCCTATTTGACTACTACTGGTGAAGTGACACACAACAACTTCGGCCTTGTTTCCCAACCATTGTCCAGATCCAAAACAGGAAACAGCTAATGTTAACACTACATTTCTATGTAAGCAGTTTCAACCATTGAGTCAAACAGACTATTTTTTTCAAGGAAGACATACAATCATTTTTAAAATCAATAAAATTTGAATAAATACTTTATATCATATTATTCATTTTTTGGTAAACAGCCATGTAATATGGGGGATAATGGTGAGTAATCTGGTCATTATTCCGAAAAGAACCCTTCAAGCTGATCCATGTCCAGCATCACCCTGTCTGGATTCTTTTTCGTAATAATGACCAGCCTACTCGACATTATCCCTAACATAATGACTGAGCACTACCTGAACTTGTCTTTGGGTTTGTAGAAAATGATTTGAAGTATAGCTGTACATTTATATTGTAGCTGTAACTCTAGTATTTTAACTTGGGTCGGAATAGATAAGTCACGTTTCTGCAGACAAGAAGCCAACCCAGCAGGAGAAGAAGACTGGCTCGAAGAGACACGCACGTCGGCATTATCTACTACAGTAAATAAGAAGCTCATTGTGCTGTTTAACCATATCTCAGTGTTTGCTCAAAATCTACGTTTTCCCTGAATGTGATTTGAATTTTAATTATGTCCTGAAATTGTTTTGAAGATTCAACAAATGTCACATTTCTCATAACATTCAACAATTGTAAAAGCTGTTCCTTTTTTCCTCCACAGTATTTTTTATTGTTTTTTTTTTCCTCCACATTGAGTTTTTGTCAGTAAACAGCTAAAATGCCACGTTTGAAAGAATGTTCCTCATATCTCTGAAGGAATGTTTGTCAGGTGGACGTTTCTGGAGAAAGAATGAAAAGCTGGAAGTTTGTCAACTGCAACTGGCTTTAATGGTCTGTTAGCTAAATGTGAAACAAACTGACAAGGTGAAATTTGTGCCAATATCAAATATAACATATGAACTAACTGTCATTTCTCAATATAGTGTTCATTCAAATATTAGCATGAAGCACTAAAAAAAAAAAAAAAAAAAAAAAAAAAAAAAAAAAA
>JAQLOL010000008.1:22773654-22792045 GCA_029783665.1 Naso thynnoides
ATATGCGTGTGTGTGTGTGTGTGTGTGTGTGTGTATTATATTTGATATCATAACATTCTCACCAGTCTGCTGCTTTTAGTTTCTCTTTGTGACAGAATTCTATGCACTAATTAATTTTTAATTTATCAAGCCTTGTGGAGTTACCACTATTGAAAATTTTCTGCATTCTTTGAGCTGCTGGAAGCCTTGTCAATGATGAACATCTGTGCACAAAGACTTTCAGTTACAGTAGCTCAGCAATATTTCTAACACTGAATACAAAAAAATATTAGCAACAATGAAAAAAAGGAACAATTTGTCCCCCAATTTATTGTACATGTCTGTAGTTTAAAAACAAACTAACAAAAAAAACCCATTTAGTTTCTTTAATGACAGCTTATCATTTGCCATCCAAAAACTGCCAAAAGGAGGCAAAAAGAGACAATTAGTGTGTAAAAACAGTATTTCTGTAGAGAAGAACTTACAGCACTCTGACAAGACTCTGTAGGTGTACAGGTCAGAATTACTTCTGTGAAAATGTACTTTAAATTCATTTATCATGAAGTGATCAGCTAAAAATAAAGTGTTTAGTATGCATTAATAGGAAACAGGATCAACATCACAATAAAACAGAAGCAGATCAATACACATGAAAGCAGCTGATGTAAATAAAATTTCTGGCAACTGCTGGAGAATATGCAGTGAAGTCAAGCCAGAAAAGTAAAACGTCACCGGCTGGGCAGCTTAAAGCTAACTCTTCAGCAGTACCTCAACAGGTCTAAAAAGAAGCTAAATGATGTCTTTCCATTCTCAGACGGAGCTTTTCATTTGGATGTGAGTGTAAATATTTCCTTTTGACATCATCACCCTCACCAGCTTCATTTCCGCATTGCCTCAGCTTTTTTGAATGTCAGGCAGAGTGTAGTGGATGTTTAGCAGCACCGTTTCAAATTTTAATCCTACAAACTTTCAATTTCACCGTAGTTGAGATGAGCAAGAAAGAACTAGTGAGAATGAGAGAAAAAAAGAGATAGCGACAAGCACTCATCAGTGGGCAGCAGGCAAGAAGGCGCAGAAGAAGAAGCAGCAGCAGCAGCAGAAGAAGCCAATTACCCATGTGAAGAAGCCGACCATGGGGAAGTGTTGCACCATGGCTGCCTGTTCTGAGTCTGATAACCCTCCCATGTCATCCCTCTGTGTCGGCCAGAATTTTATCTGCTGCTTGGAGGGAAAAGACAGCCGCCGCACAGGCAACAACAACAACAACCTGCAGCCAAAGAAAGCCGTGAGCCACAGACGGAGACGAGAATTAAGAGAGTCAAGCAACCACAGGGGCAACTGATATGCAACACATGAGCTGAAAGGAAATGGAGTACAGTGTGTGTGTTAGTACGAAATACTAACACACACTGCGGGATTCATCACACACAGCACCGTTTAGGAAGGTGGAGCGAGTAGGAAAAATGTTACAGCCATTAAAAATTAGGGCAAGAGTAATATTTTGGATTGGTTTGGATGTTTCCGTCAATACTGCTCTCATTTTCCTTATTAGGAAATCAATTTTCTGAGATGACAAAAAGGCCTTTGATGCTTGTATCAAACCAGATAAACGAGATTCGTGTTCTGAAAGAGATAAAATTAAAAATATTCAGTTAACGGCAGCCTAAATCAAAAATTGTCAGCACCGAATTGGAAAAACTCACAAACACAGATGAAAACTTGCATCTCTGAAATAACAATACATCATGTCTGCTCCTGGTGTATGTTTGGACAAAGGTGTACAAATTCATTACAGTTTTCTCTTTTCTGCCTCAGACAAAAGGCAAAAAACAGATATGCAATACTACAACAATAGCAACAGCTCCATAGTGATTAAACCCCTCAAATGCAGAGAATTTACCTCGACGAATCATTTTTGCATTGTGGCAACTGCAGATGTATTGTTTGTTGGGGGGAAACTGCTGCAGGGAACTGAGGCAAATACACTAGACTACCCTCACTTAATTTTTGGTGCAGCATTCACAGAAGCACTGAATTTGCCAATTAAGCACACGCCAGAGTGCACACAAAGAAGGTCCAAATGTATCCTGTGGCATTGTGCTAATTTACTGCTTAACACAAGTGGCAAGATCGAGGACAAATGTGTTACCAACAACTTCACCAAAATGTCTCTTTGTGTAGTTCATCTTAAAGTTTGGATTTAATACATATATAGGCCCTGATTTACTGAAAAAAATTGCAAATTTGATATCACTTGCAAACAAATATGCAAACTGATCTACTAAGGATGCGCACTAAGGAGTGGGTCTTTCAAATGAGCAGAACAGCGCACGCTGTCGATTTAGCACCTTTCCTTTCATGAATATGCAACATACAGCTTTTTTTACTGAATGTGCAAAATACAGGGAGGAGAAAATGCAAATACATTAATTTAGCACATGCAATACGATTTATCAAGCACTAAGGCAATGTTAGTGACTGCAGTTGGCATGTGTATTTAATACATTTGAAAAGGAAGTGTTAATCTGCCCAGCGTTGCGCACAGACGGCTGCTGTAATTGGGGAGAAGAGGATTCATAGGCAAAATAAAAGAAGGCGTTGGGAACGCTTTTTTTTCACTCATGTCAGCATTTTTTGGTAGAGGTATTTTTTTGGTACTAAATCTATATCGCCTAACCAGCAATTCAATTGTGGAGCGCTTCAGGCTGCGCTCTCTGGAGTCTCTAAGGTAATATGTGCTTTGTAAAATTCATTCCTCTCAAAATGAATGAACACATGATCTAGGATAACAAATATATGATAAATACAATTTATTTTTTCATATGTAGGCCTATTTTTGTTATATTACTCATCATAATGTAATTTTCGTTTATTCCTTTATCTTGAGAATGGCTCTTATCTGTTTTTGCACATGAACTCTTGTTGTGGCGTATAGTCAGTCGAAACACAACATTAACAGCCATTATAGCCTAAAGAAAATTAAATCCATATTTGCTCTCCTGTTACTCTTTTCGTTTTTGCAGTTAGCACGTCTCTCCTCTATCATGCTCCTCTCCTTCGTCTCTACTTCTGTGGCAGAAACCACTGAAATACACAAAATCCTCATTTAAATACCACCCCCCACATGTTTGCTCCTGTTGTCAGTCACACAGTTATCCTTAGCAGATCACTTGCAAAGTGTACACCAACAAAACGTGCAATATGTTAGAGTGCACACCCAATTAAGTACTCTGTGTGTAGGATCTAAATAAATCAGGGCCCTAGAGAGTCTGTCTGCAGTGTGATTTAGCAAAGTTTCCTGCTGTTAGCATCAATTGCTAATTGCAATTGAAAAAGGATTTCTGGAAGGTTTCTGCAGTTTTCGAAAGGACTGACAGGCATGCAAAATAGCAGTCTATCAGACAGCAGAGTGTTTTGCAGAGATGGAATAACTGGAAGAGAACGTCAATGGCAGATCATCATTGAAAAAGAGTGGGAAAACCTCTCACACTCCCTTGGGCAGGGAAATTGGCAAAGCTTCCCACAGGGACACAGGAACAGGATGTGTCCATATGGGGCGGGGACAAGGAATTACCCAAAGACTGAAAGTCAGAAGCAGGAGCTCTCTAACATGACAGTTCAAATAGGAAAAAACCCTGACTGATGTGAGAGATTTGTGGTGCTTAGCTGAACTGAAGCCCTAAAGCCAGGGGCAGCTGGCTCACATCGCGTGTCGGCTGAGTCAGGTTTGAGGAATACTGCTCCTTAGTGAAACAAGTATGTCTGTAATTACTGAACACTTCATCAACTTTAACATCCCATCCTGCAGACATAGCTGCCTTATTATCTTTAGAGGGTTTGTGATTTTTAGTCTGTGTACAATGACGCAAAAATCACCCTAGCAGTGTTAAAAGCTGCCTGTGTATAAAATGTCTCAGTCAAAAGTTTCTCAGTACATTTCTCAATGTTTCTGTGGAGGTATTTTCCAGATTTTTTTGGTTTAATTAAATCCCTCTTGCAAACACACAGTGTGATATGAACAGTGGGTGACTGAGCAAAAGACACCACTGTTTTGTTACAAACTGGCAGACTTATTGAATTCCTAACTTGTTATGCAAAAAATTATCATATTCTTGTTAATTGTAGTTGTAATTAAAATATGGGCCATCAGTAAACACAAACATAGTTTTAAGTAGCACATTTGTGATAGCTGATTTAAGCCACAAATACCACCACTGATGCACTGAAAGGTTTTGCCTCGGTCATCACAATGCTTGTAGCAGGTTTAGTCATGTTAAGGTTCATAAGGTTCACAAATTTTCAGTAGTAACTGGATTCTTCCTCAGGCTTTTCGATATATAAAATATATTCGATATATGTTTCTCAGTTTTGTCAGAGGTAAAATGTTTGTGTTGGGTCTTTCAGGACCAGGGGTCAGAAATCCTGTGGTCTCAGCAGATGCTGGTTAAAAGAGTTAAGGAGTTGGCAAAGTTCTTTGAAGGATTTTGACTTTGTTCTGCAGTTCAGTCTAACTGTAGATATCCTGCATATTCTCCTTTGCTCTCCACAGAGCTCCAGAGGTTTTGATCTGGCGGGAAAATATCACTTATTGTGCATTATTTAAATGGTCATTAGTCTCGCAAGCCTCATCCTTCCTGCGCACGGCTCTAGGCTTTCATTATTACATCAGTTATCAGCCCATTATATGCTAATGACTCATCCTAACTCGGGAACCTATGATATATAATGTATCAATTACACTGACCGTGAGACAGTGAGGCAACGAGAGGATATGGAAATATTTCCTAAAGATAGCCTGTCAGCACCTGAGGGAGAGAGACGAGGAGGAAAGGGAAAGGAGATGAAGAAAAAAAAACGAAGATAAGAGAAACAGATATTAGAATCAAAGGACAGAAAAAAGCAGGTGGAAGAAGGGGAGACAAAGAAAAGGGTTGAGGCATCAACCTTTTTGTGGTCAGGTATTAACCCACCATACATAGGACAAAAATGATAATATAGTAGCTGTGTATGGCAGAACATATGGCTGGGAGATACGGTATTATACGGTGACATCATTATAATTTTTTGGCAGCAGGTTAAATGTTCATTTATGTGAAAGCATCATTTGAGACGACAAAAATTTTTACTGAAACAATCTATGATCAAAATACAATCCAATGACAGCTGTAAACTACAAAAGTAAAAAAAATAGTAATAATAATTTTAATAAATTAAAATATGTAAAATACTGTGAAGAGTGGAACTGTATGTAGGAAAGGCAAATTATGTTAAAATTCTAATATTGCAATATTTTTGACCAATAACCTGACACTGATATAGCGATGATATTGTTGGGAGGAAAATTTTTGAGTTTGCAAATTTTAACATTGAGGTTTTTGGATAAATAATCATCAGTAATGTGCATATCTATAACTAAGTAGGTAAAGGCATATATTATTGCAGCCTTTAAAAAGACAATACCTGTGCCATATCACAACATAATCATTTACAAAATCTGAGACAATATCCAGTCTAATATCACAGTATTGATTAATTATCGATATATTGCCCGTTCTGAACAAAAAGTCAGATGCGGGAGTTTAAAAGATGCAAATTCTTCCTCTGACCTAATCCCAGTTATTACAAACCTAAATGTAAAGGCTTCGATGGTAAGACACCTTATCATGTTTTTTTGTTGCCTTTGTAAGTAGTTAAAGTGATGTTTAAATTATTTGATTATTTCAGGTCTGCAGGGATATACATGTTTAGGAAATGGTAACGTATGCAAGTACAGTAAGCAGCTTAACCTGCATAAGACCTGAATCAGAATGTGAGCTTTAAGCCACAACACTGAACTGCACAGTGTGAACTTCTCATAAGTAGAGGAAGACACACAGCAGTTGACTCCTGCCACAAAGAAATCTGTTGCACTGTGTACTTTACTGTAACCATAAACACACTGGAGTGATGCAGAATGGAAAGACATGGCCTTTGAGTACTTCAATACCTTCTTTAAACTCTTGTCGTGTATATTTAGATTAACGTTGAAAAAAAAATATTGAACTTGCTAAATTAGATATACCTCTATTAGTCGTATTGTATGTCTTAATGTATATTTAAATGTGTGATTTTCTTGGCTGTTACACCTGTAAAATAATGACCAGAATATAAATATTATATATATATATATATACACACATATACACATATATATTTGTACATACATATATACACACATTATATACAAATATACACACAAAAATAAATATACACACATTGTGTGAAGTGAAGTGCAGAAAAGAGAAATAAAGTGGTCAGAAAAAGAGGCAAACGGAGAATATGAGCAGCATTATTATAATCAGTGGTAGTAAGAGAGAGCAGAGGTCGTTCCGAAGCAGTGGGACCTGTTTGTAGGAAGAGTCACTTGCGGTGCAACGTGCTGTTAATACCAGGTATTAAAAGCTCAAGCAAACATTGAAGGGCGAAGGCAAAGCTAATAAATAATGCAGATCCACTCTAAATGCCTTTCATAAACTGGAGAGAGCTTAGGCAGGGCGCTGTGATTGACCTCCTTGTTAGCATGGGACTTCAGAGCCACATTTGCAGGCACAAAAACTGAGGCAAAAATTAGTGTGTTTTTTTTTTGAGGACACGAGGCAAATGCTTTAGGAAAAATAATGGACATGCTGGCAGCCATTTTGGAGTTCCCAAGAGAGGTCCACCTATCTGTGTTAGTGGGCTGTGATTAGCTCATCCTTGTCGCATCAATGCATTCTTGTGATTTACAGAAAGCCTTTCTAACTTGTAGTTAAAGCTGTTAAAGGATCTTGAACCCAAATCATTATTTTCCTTCTTAAATCATTAACTTTCATCTCACATTGAACAAGAAACTTTTTGCTGGGTGAAAGTCCTGTGATTGACCTAACCCCCACCACCTCCTCCGTAAACTTCTGTGGATGTTAATATCGACACTTGTGCTCACTTCACAGTAAATTGGGTCTGGCACTCACAGCTATTATTTAATGACAAAGACGTGGTGAGGCAATGAGTGCTGGCCATTTACAGCACAGTGGGGTGGGACTAATGGTGGGATGGTGTTGTGGTTAAACCACAAAATCGGTGTGATTGACAACTCCACTTGAACTTGCATCACAAAGATTTACTGGATCATGCTTCAGTTTGAAAAGGTGATGATCAGTGCATTCATGGATAAACTTGACACCTTTTAACACTCTGCAGATCAATTCACCCTCCCTGGACTCAAGAAAAAGCTACAGTGGGGGAAGAAAAGATTAAGTGATGTGGGGAAAGTCATGTGAAGGAAGAAGGCTTAAGATCTGTGTCAGCTGCACGTTTCTCCAGATGACGATAACCTTAATGAGACACAAAGATATTTACATGCTCTAGAAAATGAATTGGGACCATTCTTTTCTGTGTTGTGCGTGTGTTTGTTTTGTTGTATTTTTTGCTGTTATTAACACTTGTTTTTTTAAGTGTTATGTTAAACACTTTTGTGGTGGCTGTTTAACATCATTGGATCCCCACTCAAAAGCTTAAAGTAACTTATTCGGGCTGTCCTTTTTTGCACATCTCGTCCTCAACTTGTTTGTCTCATTGGCTCATAAATTTCGATCCGTGATTAAAAATATATAAATAAATTTTTAAAAATAAAACAAAATTAGAAATTGATAACACATTCTAAGAGGCCTGTCTCTATTATGCATTATAACACACTATGAACATATATAACACATTTTATACCATGGTCTATGTGAATAGTCTTTTCTTGCTTTCGCGGAGGCAAACGGGTTCTCCGCCTCCACGTCGTGCCTCAAAACCATTTAAAGCAAACCTCCTCGTTGACTATCCCTTACTTAACGCATTATGAACACACTTATAATACGTATATGCAGTTATGATTATGTTTATGATTAGGATTGGCCTAACCTTGTTCATAACTATATCAGACTACAGGCACATTATAATGCATTATAAGTATGTTCATAATGCACTATAGGAGGGCTGGGTATTGGTACGGACTTCACAGTACAATGTGCATCACGATACATGGGTCACAATATGATTATATCACGATACACTGCAATACGATGCATTCTGAGATATACTGCAATAATCTACAGAGTTCATTGAAAATGTCAAAACAGAGCTAATAAACAAGTTGTGTCAATCTGGATAGTCTTAATACATCACATCATTTTGATAATTCAGCGGACAAATTCAATTTAATACAAATTTTTCTCTGCAGTTTATTTGTAAGGTTTTGGCAAATTACTGAACACACTGATGTAGCCGCCATAACACAAAAATGAGAAATGAAATTTAAGCGCACTCTTGCACTTCAACTAGACACACGTAAATTGAAAACATAAAAGTAGAGTGCATAAGTGTTCTTTTGTGTCACTCAACTTTAGGACTAGGTTTTGGTAAGGACTTCATGATGAGATCTGTATCACGATGCATGCGTCTCTACACGATACAGATATCATGAAAATATATATTGTGATATATTGTCATATCGATTTTTTTGCACAGCTTGACATGCCCTAGACTGATGCCTTTAGTAAAGTGTTACCGAGAATTCTTAAAGGGTAAAAAGAGATATTACCACAAAGCAGTCAAGCTCATTGATTTGCACCATTACATTACATTACATTACCTACAAGGCCCTGATAAATTTTACTAAAAAGCATAGATGCCAAGTATGAACTGAACAGCAAAAATGTATGATTGTATGATCCACCCATGACTTGAGTAAAGTCTTAATGCTACTTTACTTCATGCTCATTTGACTTATAAAACATGAAATGTGGGATTTAGACTTATACCTTCCTGACCCAAATGAAAACTGTCTGTAGGCAAATACTTGGCTTTAAAGGTCTTTATGCTTTGAAATCCTCTCTGAATAAGTGCTGCCCTACACTCCAACACACATGTACGGTCACAACAAACATGTGGCCCTGGTGTCAGCGTGACAACAGGGTCTATCTTAACGGGTTGAATCAGAAGGGTGATAGTGGATTAAGGTCTGTCGTGACCAGCATCATACTGTCCCTTATTTACAGGCCCGTTATTAAAGTCACTTTCAGAGGGACATTCACAATATAGTCATACCTACTGCTGGGACAGAATAATCCCCTACACGTGTGAACAAAATGGGCACCCCAATTTAAAATGCCAGCCTGTGCTGTGATTAAATACAACATGGTGCTATATGAAAAAAGAAAAAAAAAGAATAACATCATTGAGCAGTTAGAGGTTGTGAAAATGTACATGTGCTGTACATCGATTTAGGATTTATAATAAAATGATCCTGTTATTCTGGCATTACAGTGTGTTCTTCCCCATTAGGTGTACATTTTTAGAAAAGATGGCACATCTGAGGAAGAATATTCAATCGCTCTCCAGTTGCATTTGTACATTTTTAGGATGCAGTGGTTTTATTAGCCATTGAAATACCTTGCCTATTGAATCAAGTGATCGTAGTGGTCAGCAGCACATCAGACAATAGCAAATCAGACGGAGCCCGCCTAATCACATCTCTGTCTAGCAGCATAATGAGCCAATCAACATGTGCTATCAACATAAGTTCTATAGCATCGCATTCATGCAGCTGATTCTCAGGGACAAAGACATGCATTTATTCATAGGTGACAGCTGATGCACACACAGTGCATATGTGTGGCACTCAGGGTCGAGCCTCAGCAACAGAGGACAGGAGTTTTAGATGGTCTGCTATTGTCAATTTTCTTTAGCTGCAAAGTGCAATTTCACTGTTTGCCTTGAGCTTTATCATTCAACACGCCACTAGAGGATAAAAAACAACAGCAGGTAGAATATTCACAAGGAAAATTCTGACTATATTGATAACAAAAAAAAAGAAAAGAAAAGCTGTCACTTGCCTTCAGCCTATCACTCCTCCATCTCTCCATTTCTCCTTCAGTTTATATTTTTCATCCTGTTATTATTTCTCAAGTCTGTTTTCAGTCTGCTTGTGGTATTTAGCAGCCCAAAATACACACACACGGTTTCTGCCTTCCGGTTAACTTCCCCCTGAGTCTGATAAAGAAAGTGACTTTAGAACCTCAGGGGAGCAAAAAAAAACAAACAAACAAACAAAAAAAACAACCAGACACTACTTTAAGTGCAAAAAAACCAACCAAACAAAAAAAAAACAAAAACAAACAAACAACAATTAATGCAAGCCTAATCACAAAAAAGAGACTGCAAAAAATCAACACTGACTTGAAGCAACACTGTGTAACTTGTGGAGGAAGATGGATGATGAGTCTCATTCCCAGGTCATCAAATCAAATGGAGCCATCAACCCAAAGTGTTTGTGTTTGACAACCTGGGAATTAAACTTCATATCAAATATCTTTCTTCAGAAGTAACATGGTATTACTTTACAAAAAAGGCAGAAAATTAAACATTCTTCCACAGCCACTGTGAAATACTCATGTAGTAGCTGGTAGCTACAATGCCTGCATCAGGTTCAAAACAGCGAGACAAACACCAATTATCACCTAGTAGTTAAAACAAAGGCCTCCTAGTGTAAGTATCCCTTTATAGTCTACTAAAAAGTTATGAGGGCTTTTCAACAAATGGTTAATTGTGGGGTTGTTCTGATAGTGATGCCAGCACCAGTATTGGAAATGTGTCGGATACACAAGTCTATCCATTGATCTGAGTGTGGACTATCACGAAATTTATTTATGAGAAACGAAACCCTGCTTCTTCCCAGCAGCATCTCATGAACCTGTATGCTCCCTAAATGATTTTTTTTTAAAAAAACTTCTCAAGTAGCCATTTTTTTGTGAAACTGCAAGCACATCCAAAGCATAACATTTATATAGGAAAAAAGTTCAGGTAGCAGAATTGTTATCTGGCGGTTGTTGATCATTTGATTAGCTACCACTAGCTAGGATATCATTAAAATGTATCACAGATTTTTTTACCTACCTACCATTACATACCTGCATTTACCTTGTATAAATATGTTAACTTTTCCACCTACTTCAAGCATAAAAACATTTGTGATATTTCCTTTTTTAAATTTTTATTTTAGTTTGTGTTTCCACTCAAAGTGTTTTTGTGCAAAAATCAAAAATGCATATAAACAGGCCGACGGAAACCCAACTTTTGTTCTTAAGGTTTGGTCAGTGCTGGCCAGTACAAGTAGCGAGGTTTTTAACTTAATTACATTTTATAGAAGCGTGGTGGGAACGCACTACTTTCTGAGTCAAATAGCTTTTCAGTAGCGAGGTTGATTTATTGACCACAGTAGCACAGTAGCATTAACAAAAGCTAGAAGCTATTTTTCCTAGAAGAGCTCTGAAGTGCAGTGCACTTCTTTTCTGTGGAGGTCTGGATAAATCTAAGGGTAATAAAACTGAGGATAAGGAATGTGACTGACGCCAGCTCCACACTGAGGCATGTAGACGAGGGAAGCACTTCCATATAACATCACATACTAATCCTGCAATTTATTGTGCTTGCTGCTTCGCTGTTGGCTTTTCTTAGCAAGACCCTCCTTACTCTGCCTCTGATTGGCTAAACTGAGCTTTTTGACACGTCTCTTACGTGTCTTGCCATGCTTGTTTGGGGCCAAGAAAATAATTAGGAAGGCAAAGAACACTATTAGGTATGTAGAGAGGAGAGAGAGAAAGAATGGCATCCTGATGTAACGTGTTATTTGCAGGACGTGTTCATATTCGAATGTCCCAAAAAAAGAAAAAAATTAAATTGGGTCTGTTATTTTCAATGTTTATATTACTTTCATTCATTATGGTTTTATTGGCTGAAAATTTGGAAATCTGCTTTTGAATTACTAACATAGCCATAAAGTTTTAATTTAAGTGTGTTATTTTATATTAAACAGTTAAACTGAACATTTTTTTGCCTCTTTGTCTGGCTGACAGTTTTTCCTATCACTGAGACAATGCTGTTTTGACATGAAGTTTAAAAAAGTAGCTTTGAAAGTAGTAAGCTACTTTTGCCATTTTCTTAGCTTGCTACATTTCTCTGTAGATAGCGTAAAAGTAGTGAAGCTTTATTTTGATGCAGAGTAACTGGTAGCTTAGCTCGGTACATTTTCCAAGTAGCTTGCACAACACCGGGTTTAGTTGGCTTCCTGCTCAGGTTACTACATGAACCTGCAGCAAATGTGAAGTCAAATATGATTGTAACAAGTGTGATGCAGCAGGTGAATTACTAAGTTGGAAGGTATCTGAATTGTGGAGCGAGCCATGCAACTTGTTTTTCCATACTTGCAGGGTTGTTGCTCTGTACTTGGAACACAAACATGAGAGGGATACCAATTGCTTTGTCTAACTCTTGGCAAGGAAAAAAATTGATTTTGGTTAGGGTTTGTAGAGTTCGTATTGTTAGGTTAAAGTTGTTGGGGGGTTTGTGTGTTTGTCAAAGTTGTGGTTCAAAGGGCTTACAGTAAACAGTGCAGACTGTTCATAGGAATCAACAGATGAGCCGCAATCTCTTAAGTCATATGCATTTCACCTATCCACCTCAATCACCTACAGAAAAAAATGTCTAACACATGCTGATGTCCTTGTTTTACTTTAACAAAGTCTATACCTCCCTGTCTGGTAGGCACCAGCAGGGTATTTTTGAAAATGCCCTTCAGCAGGACATAGACCTAACTCTACTACTGCAACAATAGACTCTCCAATGCAGACAAATTCAAATAAGTCATGCGATCAAGAGAAACTGCTCTCTGTTAATGTGCCATTTAAATGCAAAGAGTCATTCTGTCCCTTCTAGTTAGTTTTTCTACTCTAGGCCCCGAATCATCAAAGCCAGCAGTGTTGGGGAAAAAAACACAGCAGAGCGGGCACAGGTGAGAGGGCACAAGATGGAGGCAAGAAACCAAAAAGGGTTTGAAGTTCTGTTCAGCAAATGAGCATCATGTTCAATCCCCAAGAGGAAAATCTGAAGGGAGAAGAGCCTCAGAAGTCTGTTTAGCTTTCCGAACTTTGCTGAGCTCTGTCGCTCATGTCGGACTAGTACTGCAATAGCATTCACAGCTAAAAGGTGATTTATGCAGAACCAAAGCTGCCAGTAATGATGCCTTTTTCTGGGAGCCACATGATGTTTGCTTTCTGTCTGTTTGAAATGGCAGAGTTGAGTGTTTGAAGAAATCTAAAAGCAGACATCAGCTCTTTGCATGGATGATATTGCTGCCACTGTGCCTTTTTATATGCCAAAAGATATTTATCCTCAACAGAATGTGTTTCCACCTACATTTTGAATTAGCTGCATGGAAAATACATAAACATACCCTCTTTTCATCATTATTTTAAAAAGCTGATGTGCATATAGCTATAACTATTAAGCTATCTTTAAAAAAAAACCTTGATGGATGTGCTTCCTTTTCAAGGATTCTTCCACTGCACTCTTAATTACTCTGATTTTTCAGACTGACCTGTCTTATAAAGTTCATGTAGGGCACATTTCACTTTGATTTACTGGCTTAGCTGCACTTTCTCAAGCTAAAAAGGACTGTCCGAACAAAACGAGGTGATTAAGCAAATTGCTGTTACCCACCTTGAGACTCTGTGTGCTTGCTTAAACAGTGATTAAACTAACTGACAGCCACTTTTTAATGAGAAAACAAATGCAACACAGATAATGCATAAAATCCATCAATTGCAAATGGGTGTCAGTTCAGTCTAAGAAATATTTATAAGACATATTTATGAAGGACAACATGGTCCAACCCTTTTAGATGTTGCCAGTTCTAAAGGTAAGCTGTGGTGATATTGATTGAAGCAGTCCATTTCTGAGGTGTCCTCTGTGGGTTCAATTTAATTCAACTCCACTAAAATCACCTTTAAGGTGCTCTGATTCAGCTTGGTGTGATCCAGCACAGCAGAAACCTGTTCAATCTTACTATAAAAAGAACAGAAGAAACTAAGTCTATCATGCAACACACTCGTCTCTGTCGTCCCACATACCTCGAGACACTGAGTCTTGTCACATCCTTCATTACGATAGTGACAAGGCTGGATTCAGAGATTCAGAAGAAACACTGTCGTGAAAGAAAGAGGAAAGCTGAAGGGCATTATATGTTTCTTTTCAGCTGCAATGTTTCATGTCATTGGTATTCCACTGGCTGGTGGGCACAAATCAATACTATTGAGCTGCTAGTGCCCAATAAACTAAGTTGTTGTTTCAATCGCAGTTACGTCTCTGAAGGAATTTAAAGCCCTTGGAAAAACTCAAGGTAAAACGTATATTTGAGCGTTGCTTCAGGGGTCCTCTCGGAAAACTCAGACTTTGCACATTCTTCCTGTGCTGCAGGATGAACCAGAGGTTGAAGAGACAGATCTGTTTTCATTGCTGTGTGAAAAACACAAGCTATAAAGCTGACTTCACACTTGAGATGAACAGTAATATTTCCACTCTGACAAAGACAGCGTGTTCACTTAGGACTTGGCAACAAATCAATTACACCTCTCTGTATGAATATTGAGGCAATGCTAAATAAAGACGAATGTGCAGGAAAGTTTAAAAAGCAGGTTATATTTAACCACTTGTCTCAGTAGACTCCACATAAACGCAGTGCAGATGAAAATCTATGTTCCAATACAGAATTCATATACAGCTCTTAATCCGTCTGTGGTTTTAGCAAGTCTGTGGTTTTAGCTTGGGAAGAGTAACCTCTTACAGAGCTGAAATATAGGGAGACTTCACCAGTAAGGCACCAGTTATCAAGTAATGTTGGTTTCTTTTATCAGTGAAAGTCATATCACATAGTTGACAAACATCGTCTACGGGTTTTTTGAGGTGTTTTCTTTGCCGGGTACATGGAAATTTTAACGGCAGGGTTCCTTCCTGCACCAAATCTTTTTAAACGAGTATCCCACCAACATTATTTTGCAGAGGCACAGTCGCAGGATCCTGGGCTTTGTGCCGCCCACGTTGATTGTGATTGGTTTAGAGAATAAAAAAACAAACAAAAAAAACAGCTAGAGCATTTTCGCCCCTATACTAGAACGTGTATGTATAGAGCCAGACCTTTCCCCAGTGCTGAGTGCTGCGGAGAGAGGTCTGGCTACACGAGACTAGCAGGCAGCCTGCATGTTGCTTTTAGGAACCTCTGTGAATCACAGAGTTGAGGCAGAGCAGTCGTAGGACATCAGAGGGAAAGCCAGAGGACATTATCACCCAGTTTTACTAAAATTACTGTTTTGCACAACGTATTAACGCACATTGTTAAGTTTCCTTTTTTCGAAGCCGAAGGTCTCGGTCAAGTCACATATTGTTGCTTTAAGATTAAAGTGAAGACCCATATTTGGAAGTTAAGGTACTCTGCATTTGCATTACTTGCAAAATAACCAGAGGTCATATCAAACCAAAAGGCAGTAACTTCCATTTGTTGAGTTATTTGGTTGACAATCACTATTCAAACAATGGTAACAATTACCAACTCACACATCCAGTTTTATAACCCCATTATTACAATGCAGGGGTGTCCAAAGTCTGGCCCAGAGTGGTGAATAAACAGCTTTTAATATCTGAGAAAAAAAGATCTTATTCTTAGAATTAATAGGATGATAATGGCTGGTGATGCCAGAGACTTGCAGTCAGACAAGTCATACTAGTCCCACAGCATATGGTTTATGTATGACTCCCTTAAGAAGCTTCACACCAGGTTCCTCTGATGATGAGATCTCACACAGCTCTTTATCAAATCTTCATCTCTCTCTAGCAGCATTTGAGAGAAACTTCTAAGTCATTTGAGCATGTGCTCATCTCGTCTGAAATTGACCTTCTCTAATGGATGACAAGAAGATGAAAAGCTGTCATTGTGGGACTGCCTGCCCCTGAGAAACACCAGGAAGTGTAATCAGCCATGACCCCTGCCGTACTCCACCAATCCCATGGAGTTCCTTAACATACCCCGCCTGCCCTGGGGGAGCTGTGCCTAGAACGGCGGAACAAGCGCTTGATAACTGTGAATGAATTATGAAATCCCAGGCATCTGTTGGCTACTTCCACAAATTGCCACAATTTACCCAAGCCAGCACCATCCTCACTTGGATGTTTTCTTTTTAGATGTATCTTTGCACAGCAATTCATAAAACAAACTGCTTTAAATAAACACAAATATAAAATGTCACTGCAGATTGAAAGCAGGCCACCTATGAAGACGCATGACAAACTTAAACAGAAAGGCAGTGAGGGGCCTGTTTGGAAACGTGGTGGGAACGCAGATGTCAGCTGTAAGTCCATGCTGACATCCATTACCATTCAAACAGTGTGGAGATTAAAATGTCTTCACACTCTTATATAAGATGCTGCGACTACTGGTGAGGACAGCTTTCACCGCAGGTCAGCATTGTGCATGTCTAATCATTATTCATCAGCTTTTTCTTTATTTTAACAAGAGTGATCTTGTTTTAAGCATTCGTTGCATCATCTTCATAAAGTTCCACAGTTACTGGGGGCTGTTGAAGTGGGAGGGAGAGGGGTGTAACTGTAAATCCTTTTCTCGAGGTACAAGCTCAGATAAGCAGCATAATGATATTCAAAAGCTGAAGTGTTAAATCCATTTCAGCTTCTCAAACGTGTGGATTTGCTCCTTTTTATTTTATATATGATAGCACTCTGAACATCTGTCGGTGTTGGGCTGATAGCTGGATTATAACGAGGAATGTAACAATTTAGATACTAATCCATCATTTTGAGAAAATGATTGGCAGATTAATGGTTAATGAAAATTATTTTGAACTGCTGCTCTAAACATACTGACTCTACTCTAACTTCATTAGATTTACAACAACATTACTATTCATTTAGAGTCGTTTTCATAGGTATAGTACATGAAAATGCTTCCCTGTCTGCAGTGAAGGACATGCCAGCTTTGTATTGTGCATTTAGCGAGATAAACCCCCAAAACAGAGATTATCTGCCAAAGAACTTAGCACAAGGTGATGAAGTTCGCAGCCTGCCTGAGGCAACATATGCAACAGTCTCCATGACTCTCTCCTCCAGATGCATGGCCGAGCAAATGTGTGCTATTTTCTATTCAGCAGCATTCAGTTTACTGCTCACTAGGGGTGACCCCTAATAGTCAAGTATTCCACTATTCGACTTAATGAGCCTGATACTACAACGGATCTCACAGTCCAATATTTGTGGAATGCATATTTATTATTGCCACAAGGTCATCATATCATCATTTTCAAATAATGGTTTAGAAAAAGGATGGAACCAGAGGTTGCATTAGACTTTTCAAGGCCCATCATTTTGAAGGACAGGTCTGTAAAAAATCTGTCATTATAAATTTCTACTGTCACTAATTTATTTTTTTATTTTTTATTTTTTAAAGTCTACAGCGACTCAGCACTTAGAGTTGGAGTCCCACCTTTCAGTGAGCCATGTGCAGTTCCCTGAAAAATATAGACAAATAAATTATCTGTTGATAGTCATATTGACATGATCATACCAGCAACATGCACTTTAGTTCCAATACACACATGAATTTTATTTTTTTTTACATAAATATCCTTAAAAAATTGGACCAAGTGAAGTGGGACTGCTAGATATTCTTTTTAAAATTATTATTCATTAATAATAAAAGAGCACATGCTTTTCTGTCAAAACTCAATAATAATTAAATTTATAATGAAATAACATGAAAGATTTTTTTTCTTAATCGGAATTATTGAAGGAAAACTCTAAGTTGGTAAGATAAGGCCGGCAGAAGCAGCGCTGCAGGACATGCAGGATGTGTGGCCCTGGTGTTGCCCTGGATTCACACCGAAATTCTCATGAGCGTCAATGGCAGCCAGCAGTCATTCATCTCATGTATGTTTGTTTCAAAGGCATCTGGTGTCTCGGCCGCGGCGAGCAGCACAATGGTAGCGAGCTGAGTGACCAGAGGTGTCGATTTGAAGTTGAGCAGACTGCAACTTTATGCAAATGAGCAAAGACAACGCTGAAGCAGCAGCCAGTTGCAGATTGGGATGTGATTGTCTTCTCACGGCAAAAATGTTTAAAGCAAACATCAGTTCTTCTGATCCTCCACAACTGAAGAGAAAGTAATAATTACTAATAATTGCAATTTTGATTATCAAGACAAGACAATTGAGATAAAATGATTTTGTGCTGCATGATGAGTCTAACAATTCTACTCGTGTTTTGTCTTGTGCTGTAAATCAAGGATGCACTCAGCCTCTCCCACCAGAGCCCAAACAGAAGTTTCAGCACGAGTTAAGAGCAGCGAGTCACAACACATCACCTCTCCAGTCGCTCTGAGACTTAGTTTTTATAACTTGTAAGAGGGCAGAAAGCAAGCAAAGCCAAGTCAGACTTGGAAAAAAATGCAAATAAGGGCAAAATGTTACACGGTCATGGTTGATTCTCCAGCCACTTTAATCAAGAACACTCT
>JAQLOL010000008.1:22813876-22839875 GCA_029783665.1 Naso thynnoides
GGCAGTGTCGATTTAGTTCAGTAGCCCAGTCCATTGTTTTCCTGTTGTAATCCTCACCAAACAGGACTGTGAGAGAGACAGACACAGCCTATGTTCATGTTTTTTGGGGACAAGGGCTTAATTTGGTCTGATTCAACTGAGACTATCTCATCAGGCCCTTGGAGTTGCTCAAGAGGAGATTGCACACCTTTGTCTGGTCAAAAAGTTTACCATCATCTGTCGTGAAATTCAGATTTTCGTGCCTCAGATCAGGGAAGGATGCGACCTTGCAAGCCCTGCCGACATCTGCGGGAGCAAGTTGCTGCTCCAGTGAAGCAGACATGGTGCACTCGAATTGAGATCCTTTGTCTGACTCTCCCTGGGTTTCTTTTAGGTGTTTTGACAGAGCAGTTACTGTAACTGGGTAACCAAGGAGATGAATCCAATCAACTCTCCACACAACACAGTGATAGCACATTTTAGTGACTGAGGAATAGGTATGGGTTCCTGCATCACAGCCCAGTTGTCATCAGTTAAATTGAGGGTCCATGCAGTCAAAAAGTTTAGTTCTGTTGATCAAGACTACAGATATTGTTCATCTTTGCGCAAGTAGTCTCTGGAACCACAGGTTGCGTTAACCAAATTCAGTCAATGACCTTTTGTTTTTTTTTTTAAAAATTAACAATGACGTACAATTTTGAAGGCCGTCCATCATTTTGGCAGATTGTAATTCACACCTCTGCCCAGTTGGTGGCGGGTGTGTCAAAGTAATTAGCTACTGACTAGAAACCCCAGTATCCAGTGTAGCAGCAAAGCGCAGCTTTAGCTTTCAGAACAAAATTAATACGCAATGAGAAGTCGTCTGTCCAAAAGAAAAACACAGAATCTGATGACAGTCACCTCCGAAGCGATCACGTTTGATGCATTTGATTACACACAAGCAAGCACACAGTTTAAATCCATATGAACCATGGGGAAGGTTTGAGTTTAGGTTAAGCTACAGCAGGTCCGATTTTTTTTTTTTTTTTTTTTAAAGAATGTAGACAGAGCAGATGATTTGATTTTTGTTGATATTTAAAGAGGACATGAGGAACAAAGCAAATTTGATGAAACGTCAGTTTTAGGTTAGATTTATGCTTAGATTTCGGTACCTATCCAACATCACACATGAGACATTCATTGACCATCAGAAACTTGGAAATCTGATGATTTAAACAATTTTTGAAGTTTCTGGCTACAAGTGGTATATTTATGACAATTTTTTTTTTTAAGTGGTTTTTCGGGGCCACCGGCAGGCCCTGGGTTAACACAGTGCGCAATGTGTGTCTACCTGGAAAGTGAGCGCACAGTTGTTGTCAGCTGTGCCATGGCTTTAATGCTTCATGTAAAGGTTGGCATGCTGGTATGGATGATGGATAGTAATGATGATGACGGATTTCTTTCATCCCTGTCTGTCAAAATGAAGGACAATTAGAAAGTCTCATGCAACCTCTGTCTGGACCATGGTACGAGTAAAACTCCACCTTGTTAGGCATTAATTTCTGCTCAGACAAGCTCATATGGTGTTGCTGTTATTTCAGTGTTTGTGTTGTAGTTTTTACTCTGGCATATTTAATAGTTATAAGCATTTACTGTAAATGCTTATAACAAGACTGAGAGTCCCATCTCAGTTGTTCAGTTTTGGCTAGCAATATGTTTCTAGCATTGTCATCTACACATGTGACTTACACGCCAGCATCCCACTGTCAGGCCTTTCAGACTGACAAGGGACTGTGCCAGTTCTGGTCCAAACCTATTTTTGAACTGGCCAGAGACTTCACACAGAAAATAAATAGGTTTGGAACCTGACTATAACCAAAAAAATACTTGGTTTTTTAATATATTGTGATGACATCAGACATATTCCAGGTCATTGCTTGATGTTTTCCTCTCAAGGGAATGTGCATTGTGGTTGTTGACTTGTGATATGCTAGCTTTTCTTGGCAGAGTATGCAATGCATTTCATTTTATACATAATCCCCATTAAAACTTCTACACAGATATTGGAAACATCTTTTCAAGGCATTTGTCTCACTGGATTTTTCCTGTCTATAGCTGATGGTGCAATGCACTGGCAAACTTTTCTACCAGTGAAAATTGCATTTAATTTCACTGTAAATACACCATGAAATTAACAGAAAATACGCCAGAGTATTACTATTTGCATTCACTATGTAAATGATTCAGGTGAAACATTCTGTTCAATTCATGCTTTGGCTAATACAAGAAAAACACACAACAACAACACACAAGACGTTTGCCTGTATAAACCCATGCAGCCACAATGACTCCTTCACAGTGCACTGAAAGTGAAATTGAAAAAATTTAACTTCTACCACACATGAAAGAAAAACAAAAACACAAGGCTTTTCTGATCCCTCTGGTGCTTTATCTTTTCATAAAAACCAACACATCTCATTATGTAGATTTACATGAGTGCTGTGTGTAGCTTAATACCCAAAGATGATGCATCATGAGATCATTAAAGGCCTCAAGATTCACAGAAAAATCTCACAATATCACACTTATTTAAAGCTAAATTAGTCAATAGTTTTGACCTGTTCCCCTCCAAGGCAGCACTAAAAGTGTTTTTCATGTATCACTTCACAGATTACAGCTCTTCACCAGGCAACAGCAGCACAAATATGTAACAACTGAGCCCAGAATAGACAGCGGCTCATGAGATATCATACCAAAAACAACTGTGAGCAAGGAGGCAAGACAAGTGTGTCTGAGATATAGGCTCCATGACGGGGCCTGTAATTACCACAGCCAGTGGCCCTGCTCGGCTTGCACTTGTGTGGTTAGTGGGCCAGCCTCGACACCCACACAAGGGCCCTCAGAAACCACAGCGGCGATGACTATGTCAGCCCTGCACCCCAACACACAGCGTCGTCCACCCTGATGAAGGATGATAACCTCCTTCACGGGGCTGAATAAACTGATAATTAGGTGCTTAGCTGTGGTCGTACAGAAGTACCGATCTGATATGCAGGCCTGTCAAGTCACTAGGGAGGAGTTTAAAGACTGTAGAGCAAGGGTAAAGAATTACAAGGGCTGGGAATTTGTGCTGCATATTAATTGTAGCCAATATAGAGGCCAGTGCCCAGTGCTCAGAGCCCACATGGCCATGTTGGCTGCATTTAAGAGCAACTGGGACTTAGTAGAGTTTAACTAAGGGCCTGTGTGTGTGTGCGCGCGTGTGTGTGCATTTATGGCAGTGTGCATGTCTGAGCATGTGTATGGGCATGCAGTGCCAATCCACATGGGCATATGTGCAGGCATGCGCCGACACTGTCTTCGGAGCATAAAGCAAGGAATGAAAGTTTATGACATGGTAATATCCATTATGACACTTAAGCTGCTATTCAGATAATATTTTAAAGATCTCTATCCATCACTCCGCTGGACCACTGAGGCCCCCTGACAGCCCAGATCCCATCCTCATTTAACATTCACACTCTCAAACAGCTGCCGATATTTTACGAGGAATAGCATCCAGGCTGGGCCACAGAGCAAACACATTAGTTTGTTCTTCATTTAGCACCACTTGGCATCTGGCCTCTTTAACCCAGGATACATCTGTATAACTACTAGCGTGAACAGCTTGAAACAGAAGGAAAGAGTCTCATCTTAAACTGGTCTTTAACCAGAACACGTTCACAGGGTCAAATACATTACCTTTGGTTCCACGGTCAAGTGTGAGCAAATGTGTTTGTGTCTTTGCTTCATAAGACAATTCCAAAGGACAATAAAAAATGTGGAGTTTCTGCCAAAAAAATCCAACAGTCATTTAATATTTTTAAATTTGAACAATTTGAATCTGACATTTTCTTTCTGTCACTGTGGATACAAAAAACTGGACCATTAAACTGCCTGCTGAATCACAGTTAGCAGCTGGCAGGAAGACCCTTGTAACATGGAATATTTTCAATAAAACATTAAGAATTACATTAAGACAAAAGGAATGACAAAGAAACTGTTAAAATAGTCCCACTCTGACACTAAATTGTTTCGCCTGGGCTAATCCTGGAGTGTATTTATGTCCATTTAGAGACACTGTGTCCTTTCAAGGTAAGGTGCTCGGCATCTTGCCAACATCTTGCCTTTTGCAGGTAGTGCAATAAACGATGTGGGGCAACAAGTCGTCCATATGTCTTCTGTTACTCAGGTTGTCTGTGTCAGTGGGTGAAACACAAAGACTGACCTCCCAGTAAACATGCAGCCTCTTAACAGGGGATCAGATTGGCTTTCACACCTCATGCAGTTTTAACATTATATCAAAGAATCGACTGGGCAGAAACACTTCAGCCTCACACTGGTAATTACAAGTTCAGAGTGGAAAAGATGTTTTTGTGTATAGATGTGTGTTCATAATACCAGGGTTGGATTAACTGTCTGAAGAGACCCTGGGGGCAAAGATTAGAGCAATATGAGCAATTTTTATGAAACTACTTTCTACAAAAACAGTTCTGTGAGGCACAGAAAATGAAATTCTATTTAGGTAGAGATATCACTATGGTTGATAACAAAATAAGCCTTTATGAGATTTGGGAAAGGGGACCCTTAAAAATTTCTTAAAGATTCTTGATTTGATCTCTCTCACCAGCAGCTATTCATCCTGCTTTCATGTGTCACTGACCTCACAAATGTAAGCTGAAACAGCTGTGGCTTATCAAAAGAAAATCAAGATTTTAGATCATTTAGTTACTATTTTATAACACAATTTTGTGGAATGAAATGCAGTTACAGTCTCTTTATGCTACTAGTAAACCAGAAAATTCTGTTAATGTTTAAATAATTAATAAGTTCATGAATATAAGTTGAATGCTAAGGAGAGGCTGAGAAGTCTCACAGCTTGAGGATTAAAGCTGTCTGTTAGTCTAGTGGTATGGCCTCAGAAATTTCTTCATCTCTTTCAGGGGCAGCAGGGTAAACAGACTGTAGCTGGGGTACTTTTTGTCTTTTAGTATCCCCTTTGGGCTCTGAGCAGGCACCTTACCTCACTGACATCACTGATGCTTGGTAATTGGCAACCAATGTTTTGCGGGCGTATTTTTTTTTTTTTTTTAACCCAGCAGAGCCTTTCTGTCCTGTACTTTTCACATTCCATATCAGTTTGTGATATTTCCAATCAGAGCATTTTCTGTCGACTTATATGTGTAGGGCCCTATTAAATCTTTTTTTTTCTAAACAAACAAAATACTCCAGCTAGTGTTAGCAGCAGCAACAGTGTTTTTCCGTTTTTCACATGGACTCTAGACCGTAAGTGGTTTTTGCACAAATCTACATGTTTCCAATCGACAGTATGTTGACAGAATTTGCAATAACAGCATATCAACTGATGCACAGAAATGGTTTGTCAACTCTTGGCTTTGTATTTCGGGGCAAGTGATGGGTTCTGTACTCTCTTGCCAACTTCCGGTGTCTTGGCGGTCACTTCGACATGCTTGCATTGTTTGGGAGGGGGTCAGCTCAATGTTCCCAGGGCTCGATGTTCCAAGGGTCCGTGGGACCTGGGAATATTGAGGCCTGGGAACATTGAGTCCTGGGAACAGGCGTGTTTGAAGTGAGGTATGGGTGGTCCCAGGAATAAGCAATCACCCCCCTGTTTCTCTTTCTCCCAAAAATGGAATTTCAGTCAGTTTACAATTAATTCCTATTCCGTGTTGTACAACAGATTCTGTTTTTATTGGCAAATTCTGAAATTCCGTCCACAATTCCATCACCATGGAAATTTTAGTGCCCTACAAGTGTCAAGTTATAATACAGTTTTTCCTTAATCCTTTCTGGTCCCAACGCCTGCTGTCAGTTTCATTAAAATCATGATAACAAAGTGAAATTACACAGTAGATATGTTTACATGAATGTATTTTGATGTGCATTTTGAAATATGGCATCAGCAATGGTAAATGGAAACGACAAAAAGAAAGTCCTCAATTTTGCAAAGAAGTTTTTATGCTAGCTTAAGGTGGTTTTTGCATTTGTTGAAAAACAGCTCATGCACAAAACGGGAGATGGAAACAGCTGTGTCGAGTAAACTGTGATGTAGGGAATATTTATCTGCTGTTTCTGTAGTAGAAGAAGCTGAATCTACCGTCTTATTCTCTCTTCTTATTCTCTCAACGCACAAAAACATAGCGAACAACAACAACACCTTTGTTATTCATTTTAGTTACTGAATTACTGACTATTCTTATAAAAAACTCTAACGTTGAGGGATTAAATATTAATGAGCAACAACTGATTATAAGTAAGCTAGCTGACGAAACAACACTTTTTCTAAAAAACAAAGAAGAAATTCCCCTGGCTTTACAAACTGTAGAATTATTTTTCCACGCGTCTGTTCTGCACTTAAACCTTGATAAATGTGAATTTCTGAGCATCCACGATTGTCCCCATTCCTCTTTATACAACATACCTGTTAAAAAGGAAACTAGATACCTAGGAATTTGGCTAACTAAATCTAAAGACGCCAGTGAGAAAAATAATGTTCTTAAAACTGTCGATAAAAGTAGGAAAATTCTTAACAATTGGCTACAAAGAGACGTGACACTGTTTCGAAGAACGTTGCTAACAAAAATGGAAACTATATCCAGGCTGATCTACCCTGTATACTCCCCGGCCATATTCCCTAAAATTATCAAAGAAATCCTCAGACTGAATTTTAATGTTATCTGGAAAAACAGGCACCACTATATCAAAAAAGGAGATTTACTAAAAAATTATGAAGAAGGTGGCATTAAAGCAATAGATTTTGAATTTGAATGGTGTTTTAAAAATGAAATGGCTTCAATCCTTTTTAAAGAATGGTAAGGAGGTGTGGTTTTCATTACCTTCACTTATCTTCAATAGGTTTGGAGGAATAGAGTTCTTATTAAAGTGTGACTTTGACATCTCTAAATTACCTGTAAAACTATTGGCCTTCCATCAACAAGTCCTGCTTTACTGGAAGATGATTTATAGGCATAATTTTAGCCCTCACAATGTCCCACTGTGGAACAACAGAGTTATTTTAAGTAAAAGAAAATCTTTATTTATGAATGACTGGATGTCCAAAGGACTTTGGTCAATTGTGCACTTGACAGATGATAAAGGTACTATTCTTGAGTTGGATGAGTTTCATAATAAATATAATTTAAATTGCTCGATTAAAAACTACATTAAGGTGACAAAAAGCATCCCTAGAGCACTTATTCATTTCATTAGTAATAATCTTGATAACACCCCAACGCCAAAGTTACAGAGTTTGTATACTGACAATGAACATTTTTTGCACAAAGGGTACAATAATAGATTTCTTAGACAGTATTTTGTGGATATAATATACCCTTCGTTACCAAGGAGAACATTAATTCTTCAACACCATGAGAAAAATAAAATATCAGCAATTAGAACAAAATTCCTTAAATTCCCAATCCCTCCTAAACACAAAGAGGTACATTTTAAAACTTTAAATGAAATTTATCCCTCAAATGATTTTTATTAGAAAGAGATTTAAATTTGATGTTAAGAATTGTAACCTATGCACCACTAATATTGAAGTGACTGAGCACTTGTTTTATTCTTGTCACATGATCCAAAACCTGTGGAAATCTTTGCACAACTGGCTGAGCTCCAAATCCATAAATATAGATCCTTTTTCCTTTAAAACTATTCAGATAGGTTTAACTCTGAAGGACAAGAAGATTGAATTTCTCATGAACATCTTCATCATTCTAATCTAATTCTAATTATATATACATAAATGCCGATTTGCAAGATCCCCCACCCCAATTTGGAATGCACTCATAAACGAAATATCTCTGTTATACAAATGCATAAAGAATGTTGATAATGCTCAAGCTAGAAAATTTTGTACATTTATAACTGACTATGATTTACTATAGCCCCCTGTGGGTTCCCTTTATTCCTTCCTTTAGTCTATGTTATTTATTTTTATTTCTATATCATTCAAGATTTATTTTATGCTATTGGTTGAATAAGTATGCCTTGGAAATGTTGGAAATGTTATAAATATTGGAGGTGTGATTATATTTTTGTAAAACAAACTTTTTTTTGAAATGTCCAACATGAGATTGTCATTATACTTCTTTGTTATAAATAAGTATTTATAATAAAAAAAATCTTCATAAGCCAGTAAGCCAGCTGCAGCTATCAGCTGATAATAATCTTGTAGCCTGTTGGGTGATATGGATGGGGTTTTTTCCCAGCGTTCTTTGTGCGTGTTCATTTATGTTCATTTATGTTGAATCTAATGTGTTCTAATAGATTTAGAGTTCATAATGCGTTTAGTTAAGTTCATGTGTTCTTGTTCAGTTTGACCCTCAAATGCATAACATCTGCATATTCATATTCATTTCCTATGTAATTTGATGCATGGTTGAGTGTTTCTTTGCTGTATATTTTGAATACTATTTATTACATCATTTAATGTCCCAAGTATTTATTTAATATCATGTTTTTCATTACCACAAATTATTATTTTCATGTTCACTTTGTTACTTTATGAAAAAAACAAGTTTTTGCTGTATTACATCAAATTTTCACACATGCCTTAAAAAACAACCCATGTATGCAAGTATTATTAAAAACAAGACAAAGACAGACCATAACAATATTTTTTTTTTTTTTTTTTAAATGTTTTAGCAATGATTTGGACAAAACATCATTTCATATCTCAAATATCTTTGTCACACATAACATTGTCTACACATATCATCTATAACAGATAACACTAAAATTGAACTTAGCGTACCTGCAATGTAACTGTAGTGAATGTAACGGTGGTGAATGTGACAAAAAATAAAATAAAATCACTTCACAGACAGGGATTTTCCTGCAAAGAGGTTAACATGAACAGCCTTTACCAAAGGGAAATCATTAGCACCAAAATGATGAGAATTTAGAACAAAAAACAATTCAAAATCCTCTCTGAATGTGTTAATAGTAAATTATCAAAGAACTGCTGAACAAGCATAACAGAGCCTTGTTTATCAAATGGTCAGAAAAAAAAAATCAGGAAAATTAATTCAATAGTTTTAAAACCATTTATTGGGAATTATGTATTGTATTTCTGATTTTAAACATCAGCTTACCTAAGGAAGAGCAGTATTTATGGTTGTCGACAGCACTTGGGAAATGTCTGCTGCATTGACCCCCCATGTGATACTTTAACTTAGGACCCATGCAAACATGAACTGAATACATTGTTCCGTCTGTTAAAATTGCATAGGATGGCAGGTTTTGACTGGGATCCCCCAGCAAAAAGCCCTAGTAAAAATAGTAGTGGAAAATTATAACAAAAAATATGATTTGTGATTAACAAAAACAATTCATTTATGGCAAAGAAACACTAGCACAAAATTACATAAGGAAATGAATATGGGTTGTTTTTGACCCATGTTGTGTGGTAGAGGGGTAGTGAT
Organism: Naso thynnoides; assembly: GCA_029783665.1. Lineage (NCBI taxonomy): Eukaryota > Metazoa > Chordata > Actinopteri > Acanthuriformes > Acanthuridae > Naso > Naso thynnoides. Next base: position 22,823,323 of record JAQLOL010000008.1, read on the forward strand.
ACAATTTTTTCCCCCAAAAAAAGTAAGAAAGAGAAAATAAAAGTAAGTATTTGTGATGATCAAAAAGAAGTTACTTGAGGAATTACTTGGAATCCTGAATAATGAAATTAATTTATTGCAAAGATACAGAAAATTTAAACTCTGCCAGGTCATTTGACCCATGTTGCGCAATAGAGGGTTAGAATCATCTATTTTATTTTTACACTATGACCGACAGCGGTAGTGTGACCAGTGACTTCCCTTCTGTTCTCAAGTACATGTGGGGGCTGATGGGTGATTCTTACAGGAATTGCTTTTCTCACGCGAATGTATCGCTGATACATGGATCGACGATGCCCGATGGGAATTTTTTGTCCCATTGCCCAACCCTAGTAAACAGCAACAGAAGCATTACAACAAGTATTACAGCCATGTGTAATGCTGCCCATACCACCATCAAGCTACAGCTTGCAGCCTAGTTTATTTGCTCCAAACAAGTTGATGGAAATGCTCCTAATTCACATTTTCCTTCATTTTAAAAGTACGCTTAAAATTCACTTCACAATTAAAGCATGGCTTATATGTCTGATGTCTGTGCTGAAAGCACACTCATCTTCTTCATACTGTAAACATTTCACATTCAAATCATAATATAAATTGATGCTTTTAACATCATCAGACCATACTGTGATTTAAACCAATATGTCTCATTGTCTCAGTTGTCTCATTTTTCATTTTCTGAACAGCATCAGAAAAGCCCCAGGGAATTACTGATTCAGAGGAGCCATGAGCAGATGGCTTCACTCAGACACTGGTGCATGGACATGGGTGGAAAGGACCCCCAGAGCCCTGCAGAATGCTCATGGGTGATAATGACCATTGACTCTCCGTGTAGAGTGTCTGCAAGTGTGTGTCATGGAAAGAGGAGTGGGAGCCAGGGCTGCTAAACCATCGAGGAAATGAACCTTAGCAAAGGGGAATCGGGAAACTGTTGAACTAGCTGTGATCCTGGCTCCTAAAAAACTAACCCTTGGGCCTCCCACCACTTCTACCACCCCTGGGTCCTCTTAATCACCACATGAAGGCACATTACTGATCTTAACATTTTCTTTCAAGAGCAGTTGAATCCCTCGTTTCCCTCTTTTCTTCCACCGCTTTCATCTGCCTTATCAGCCAAGCTCTTCGCCTGCCTCAGTCTCTGTCATCTCTGAGCAAGCACTAAGCAAAAGGGCAAAGGCAAGCCAGTCAGAAAATGTGTGTGGGTGTGTGTATGTTTGTGTTTGCGTCCACCCTATGAAAGCAGGGCTCCATTTGTATTTGTAAGCAAACAAGACGATGAGAAGAAGAAACAAGCGTGCTTGGAGCAGGGTAGCGTTTGATAATCTTGGAAAGTAATGAAACAGAATATTAGCACAAGGTGTCCTGGGGGCAAATGAACCCTAACACCCTCACACAGGTTCTACTGATGCCGCTGACTGCCTTCTTGGCTTCATTCAAAAGCAAATGGATTGGGAAAAGAAGTGGTTTTGTCAAGTCTGTACAAACCAGCATAAAAGGAAAACAAGCAAGTGTTTATCAGTTTTTCTTCACACCTTTCAAATCTGACTCCGTACAAGTGAAAGTACTATGTACTTTCATTTTACTGTAAAAGAAACGGATACGTAAAGCAAGAGAGGGTGAAAATTAGCCCTGGGCTGCTTGTTACATACCAGGGAAAAATATTCTTTCTCATATCAGGACAATACTATGAGTCCTCTGTAAATACTTTTTTCAGAAACAAAATCTTTGGGCTGTCTTCTCCCTGGGCTCTTATTAAATAACATGGCATTGAAAGGAAATGCATTGGAAAGAGAATTCAAGAAGTCGAATCTGCTGCAAATCTAAATACACATTGATGCATTTGAGCCTGAGAAACTTGATGTTCCAGATGTTATTGAGCATTTCCCAACTAAGAATAATTAACTCAACTCGATTCCCTTTCATCATACTCTTTCAATATTTGTATATCTTCCATTAAAGCCGAAACACTCTGCATTCACTATGACTTGAATGATAACCTAATGTTGTTACTTTTGTCCCAGCAGTCATTCTGAATGAGCAGGCATACCATTTTTCAAAAATTGCATTTTTCATTTCAGGATAAGATGTCATATGATGAGATTTGTAGTGCAGCTCTGCTCCTTAATGACAGAACTGAGTGCTTATTTTGACCGGCATGCGTGAGGATTTACTTTTCTACATGTAACTGATATAGAGCCTATCGCTCCTTGTGGACAGATGCTCGGCCAGTCTCGGTATGTCAATATATTACAAGAAATTGGAATGCAGAAATGGCAGATACTGTATGTCTCAGGTGCCTCTGAAACAGTGTTTCCACTACGGTACTTAGTAAGACATCATTGTCATCCAAAAAAACAAAAACTTAAAAATAGATTTGTGCTATGTGTTGTGTTATCAAATTTTCATATTCTCAATTAACAGTGAGTAGAGCTGAGGATATAGGAAGAGTATAAAGGTATGTGTTTGAAAATCTTGACAGTTATCTCACTCTTTACTGCTCGTTGTTACAATTGAGTGCCTTTGTGTATTCTGAGGGGTAATCCACTGATTCAGTGTATCAATATGTTGTTGTAGGGGGACTCACAAGAGACAGATTAGAACACAAGTGGCTGCAACTGGTGCAACAGAGGGTGAGATATACTGATTTTGTGTCTATAGTGTGTGTTTAGTTTCAAAAACACGGGATACTACATTTCACATGAGGTTTTACAATAAGGCTGCACGTTTCTTGCAAATCACAACTTTTCTCCTTGAGAACTGAGATTACGATTCTCTCACGATTCTCATTTTTTCCACAAAAAAAAAAACAACAACTTACTGCACATAAGTTAAAAAAAGAAGTGCTGTCCACACAGGGCTTATAATAGGCCTAACCTATAATAAAGTGCTGGACCTAAAAATCTCATCTGTCAGCTAGGATTTTTTGATGTGGTTCCCTTGTCCTTCATTGTAACTCATACTGGATTTTGTGGTAACGTTGGAAAGTGGTTATAGAGATTCGTAGTGTTACCTCGAGGTGCTGTAACAATGCTAAAGCACTGCTTGCCAATCATTACTCCTAGTGCATCGTCAGATTTAGATCTGAAAAGGTTCCACACGGTGGAATGTTCACCTTTTTGGCATGAGCACATTATTAATATGGTTGTCGCCACCGCAATTTTCCGCAACGGTGCTCTTTCTGTTTTTGCGTTTAAAATGCAGCTCCAACTTTAATATGTAAACAGTATTCTTCATCCTTCTCATTTTAGCCCAGTTTATATCGAGGAATCATGGTGATTTATTTATCCTTGTACAACGAAGGGTTGCACAATGAAATGCACGTTGTTTTCCTTTATGCTACAGACACAGAACATAAAGGCCTACACAGATAATTAAAGTTACAATAGTATAAGATAAAATACATCTATACATGTACACGCATTCACCCAGGATATAATTCTGAGGTGCATTTTTTGGATTTGTGTCTGTGGGAAGGAAAACACAAAACATTCTGATATAAAGTTTAACATAAATAAAAAACTGTCCATTAACTTTGACTGCATTTGAGCACCAAGCAGCACTGACTCTGCCTCCCCTCCTGCTCTTATAACACAGGCTTGTTGTAATGAATCGGTAGTTTCAGGCTCAAGCTGAAAACACTATGATGACATCACTATGAAATCATCAGGGTTATTTTCATAGACTTGACAGAGCTCCCCCAGAGCTAAAGAAAACATTTTAAAAGTGTTTTCACAGGCTGAGTAACACTTAATGTGGCAAACTAAACTTCAAGTGCAAAATCAGTGCAGGGCCCCTTCAATGTTGAATTTTTCATGACATACAAATAGTCTATGTTGTATAATCTGTGATTGATGATTGCTGATTACTGAGGCCATCTGAACATGTTGGACGGACAACAAAGCCTTTTGGAATTATTGTTTGAGCCTGTTTTTGTGCTGCAGTCTCCCACACACATTTTGCTTTGTTGTACTCTATTACTTTTAGCTCTAAAACAATTTTCCCCTGAGGATCATTGAGTCTTGCAGTCCAAACCATTGCTTTGTCAGGCAGAAACCCAGCATCATGTGATGATCTGAGAGCACAGCGGGTGCGGGCTCTGAAGCGGCAGCACTGTACTGCTGCTCAGTCCTTTGGAGAGTAAAAGAATGCAGCAGATACTTTGAGGAAAACAAGAGAGGAGGATGAGATGAGATGAAATGAAACTTTCATGATCGCCCTGAGGAAACTGAACTGTTGCATCACCAAAAAACCAAAGGAATACAACAAAAAACAAACAAAAGAAAAAACAGAGAAAAAAACAGAACAGGGCAGAAAATATTTAAGAATTAAGATTTAATGTGGATTTAATCAGAATGCTGCCAGTGCCCTATGAGTTAAATGAGTCGCATTAAACGTGAGAGGAACATATAAGTCCATTCTAAGGCTAAAGTGGGATAAATGCACAAGTATCTGAACAATAATTATGAGGATGAGGGGATGAAAGGTGGTCGAAATCAATTAAAAATTTTGACTTTCTATCAATGCTTTATTTTACAATCCCATAATTTCATTGAGTTTTTTCCACAGGGTTTCTGAAAAGAACTGTGTAATGACGTACTAACTGCAGTGAAACAGAATCAGTCTTACTAAGCAGTATACTCTGCATAAGTATCCATTCTTTTAAAAGAAACAAGGAAGTATAAAAAGCTATAAGCAAATTTGATCTCCAGAGTAATATCCTACAAAGACATGTTAAAACCTCGAAGTATGGACAGATTCCTTGAATTGTATTTTTACAATTACAAAGGCAACTAATGTTTATTTTTCAGCAATGTGATCCGTACATTATTTTTTGTGTTTAATCTATTAATCATTTGATCTAACGGCGGCAAAAATACTAAATAATGCCATGTGTAGGAAAACATTCTCAATTGTGTTGTTTTGTCTGACTAATAATTCAAAATCCAAAGGTATTACAAAGAAAAAAAGCAAAACCTTGTATTGGAAAAGCTGGACAGCAGATGTTAAGAGAAAAAATCCTCTATCATGCCAAAACTAATTCACTAACATGTTAATCATTTGATCAAAAAACAAAAAAACAAAACAAAACGTAAAAATCTACTTTTGGCTTTATCAAATGTGAACCCATGCATAGACTCACTTCTGACCATGTTGGTTATTGTAAAGAATATGCAGATATGTCTGTGAGGTTATGAGGTTGTTCACATGATTCAACCTCAAGGCAGACGATGTCCATGTACAGGAAATTAAAAAAATGAAAGTATGCCAGACGATGTGCTCTATGTGTTGCAAAACACCTTGGAGAAACAAGAAAACAAACAGATGATGGAATTTATTGTCGGCAATAATTTTAAATAGTACCTCAGGCCTTCACACACACACACACACACGCACACACAGAGCAGAGTGTGAATGTATGACACACTGGGTATGTGCTCAAGAGAGCTGCGACAGGAAAACTCAAGTGAACATAAGAGGCAAGAATGTCTGAAGTGCAAACAGGACACATGAGAAGAGGTTGTGAAGAAGAAAAAAGTAACACAGTTAAGCTGAATTCAAGCATTGTGGAAATATCTGTTATTAAAAACAACACAGGAGTGTTTAAGCAAGTCCTTAGTGCTCAGTAGTCTCTGCCAGTGAAGTATACTGTCGAGTTTGGTTTCTCCATTTTTAAAAATTACTCCACTTGAACTTCTGATGTGATGTGTTTGACTGCAAGGCTTTAGAGCAGCTCTGTCACACACAACTCAGCACTGCAGGGACAAAAGGGACGGCAACATCGCGCACCGTGTTGTTTATGAACACGTAGAATCCTCTGGAGCCAGCAGAGTGAAAACACCTGCAGACCAGTGATTTTTATGGATGCATGGAGATTCAAATGTATTGGGAAAAGCTGATTTAGGTTCTGTTTGCGGAAAACTGTAAAAATTACATCAATGAAAATGAGTTTTGATTATTTTTCATTTTCAAGAGAATTATCAGGTTCCATATTGTCAAATATGCAGATTTTCTTTGTTTTATGAATTTACGAGAATAAAATTTTGAATATATTTTTTTGATTTTTGACTGTTAGTTTTTAAAAAAGTAATTTATACATGACACCTTCAAAACATTTTTTACTATTTTTACAACACTGATTGAACAAAAAAAAAAAAACTGAATAATTCAAAAAATAATTGGCAACTGAACTAATAAAAATATTAGCTCCAGCCTTTAGCAGGACTTAAGTTGGATGCATCTACTTCACATGGGAGCAGCTAACACTCATTCAGCAATCAGTGCTCAGGTATCATTTAAAACAATGTGTAAAATCCTTCATGGAAAGATTCTGACAAGGAAAACAAAGTCGAGCAGCAAATGGGAACCAGTCAAAGTCCAGAAAAATTAACAGTGTCCGTCTTGGTCAGAGGGTCACTGTCAATGTAACAGGAGAGGAGGAGAGACCTTTAAGATACTGGCAACACACACAGACCAAACAACCTTGGATTATGTATATACACTTAATATTCCAATTATGCCTTTTATCAGTTTATTAATTATCAGTCACTGAGGAGAAAACTTGTGAAATATTGTCAGCAAGAAACTTGCTTTGTTAACGATGCAACTCATGACAAGTAAATATTTGAAAAAAGAGCAAGATATAACATGAGCCACTTGCACAACAGGAACCTATGTAAAAACGGAAAAGAAATGTGTAGTTTTTGTTCCCTATAATGTAATTCAAACAAAAAAAAGTTCAACTTAACCAGTTGTCATACTGATTTACACAATATTATTGGCTGATAAATTGTAAGCTTCTGATCGTCAATGCAGAATTATTCTCATTCACAAACAGCAATTAGTCATATGTGAAGTGAAGGAGAAGAAAAACCCAACTGCAGCCACATAAAGATGCAGGTGTTTCATATGGTTATTTGCATTTGTATTGCTGTCATTTAAACTGTAATTTTCTTTAGCAAACATCTCATCTCATCCTATGTGTGAAGGAGTGGAAGGATGGAGGAGAGAAGGAGCAGTCCCTGATGATTCAGCCCCCCTCTGCGACACTAAAATGCCTCTAATTATCTCCATTTACCCCCTACAAACGTCTGCAAACCTAGCAGTCTTCCTCTCCTCGTACCCCCTACGGTGCAAGAATTATCCCAACCCCACCCTCTCCCATCTCGGCTGTAAACCGCAGTGTCTAGACGACACCCCCCCTTCCTGGATTTCGTCACCTCGCAGCTCATCAGAACGGAAATGAGACTTGAAAAAGCAGGAAAAGAGGAGCGGGGACGAGGGCTCGAGTTGTCGGAAAGAGTGATGAAATCTCAGATGTTTTTCATGCAACGATGTGTCACATCTTTGTGTACAAAAGGTAATTTAGTCTGAATGGAGCAGGGGCGCTGAGATTTAGGGGGTGTGCAATTTCACCAGGTAGGTGAAATGGTGGTGGTGGGGGGGGGGGTCTTTTGATGTACTCTGCTCTGGCATTTATGTAGAGCAATTTGAAAAAGCATGAATTTATTCAAACAGAGAGAGACAGATGGAATCACTCGCACGTTGACACAACACTCTCACAACCACAGTGTGGAAACACATGCAAAGATGCAAGAACACATGCTTTTGGGTGGCACATATGTGCACATTCTCACTTAGACATGAGTTTGCATACACTTAAACTATAATCAGAGAAATACCTACTACTACCTTAGTAGGTAGAGCAGGTCATCTACCAGACAGAAGGTTGGTGGTTTGATCCCAGGTTCCTCTGATCTACATGTCGAAGTGTTCTTGGGCCAGATGCTGAACCCCAAATTGCTTCTTGCTAGTGAATGTGCGTGTACAAGTTCCTGATGGGGAGGGTGGCTCTCCATAGAGAACTGCTAACCTATGTTGTACAAGCGCTTTGAGTAGTTGAAAGACTAGAAAAGCACTACATAAATACAGCCAATTTACCATTTAAACAGTGAATACAAACACTAATACATCCATGACAGAGACAGTCAACAGTATTTTCCTTTTGCATATGAAAAATGATAAAACACTTTCTGGCAGCTTGAAATGACATGATGTTTAAACAATGTAACTATTGATCCAGTGACACAAACATATTTCTGAATGAAGCAACAAACCTGTAACTCTAGCTCTTGTGTCATTTCATTTACAGGCTAATAAAAGCACAAAGTGGAAAAGGGAAAAAAGCAGTCACTGACCAAACATTTATCCAGCTCAATGAAACTGATATGAACCAAAACAAGGCAGGCTTCGATTGCTCTCAGCAGATTCATTAAGAAAACAATGCTGCTCTCCAAAAAACTCAGCATCTGGTTTTGTTTTCCCTGGAGAAATCATCCATTGTAGAGGAAGTGATGCATTTTAGTTTTTAACATGAACTGTGTAAGTTCCTTGAGTAGTGACAATGTACTGCAAGATTACGGATAATTCAGGTGTATTCTGGTCTTATTTTCACAGTTCAGCCTGATTACCTGGGGAGATGGGACAAAGTCATTTTGCAACTCCTGTTATGAAGTCCTGAGTCAAAACCACAAAGTACCAAGTCCCCAGTTAAGATAAACAAGTCCTGAAAAGACTAATTTAAGTCTCAAAGCAAGTCCATCGTGTCCAAAGTCAAGATTAAGTCAAAATCTTAACTCGTGTTTTGAGTACTGATCAAGTCATCATACTCTAAAATCTCAATTGAAGAAATATTTAAAGAAAGAAAGAGGTGCAAAACAAGGGGAGGAGAGGATAGTTGAACACCATCAGTAGGGATTTTCACATTTGATTTGGTGATCCAGGGTTTACTCTGATGATTGCTGAAACAGTGAAAAGATGAACCAAGATAGTTTGTTGAGTTTTAGTTCTTAAATTTCATTCAAGTTTAAAAGAAACATGGTTTATGCTGAGTTCACTTGTGAGCCTGGGGAGTAAGGCTAGCTGATTAGCATGCTAACTTTTCTCTATTTAAACCCGACTGGTGTCTTCTGGTAACTGCCCAGTTTTACGCCAAGTTCTGTCCTGAGGTTTTTTACTTGTTAAATGGAAGCTTTTCTTCACCACTGTTGCCAAGTGCTTGCTCAAGTGAAAATCGCTTTCATCACTGGGTTCTAATAAATTTAATTATAGAGTGTGGTCTAGACCTACTCTATATGTTATTAAGTGTCAAGACAACTTTGTTGTGTTTTGGCACTATACAGGGGTGAAAGCAGTTACAAATTATTGCCAATACTCCTACCACAGCCTTCATTACTTCATATTGTTCAACTCTCCTCGGCTTAATGCAGCATTGAAAAAAATGTTTCAAAATTTTAATACCTGTATGAAGTAGAAAGAAACCAGGAACACTTGATATTGGGTATAACAAAAGGTTTGTTTTAATAGTTAAAGAACAACTTGAATCTTTTGGTGGTACACAGTACTGGATCGTACCGGCCTACTTTCACCCCTGGCGCTATATAAATAAATTGACTTGACTTAAATCTCTGCAACACAATCAGAACTGTTGCTTCTTCCCATTTTGTTGATAATGTTTATGAAACAGGCCATATGTCAGACATGCATCATACTTCAAAAAACATTTAAAAATCATTTTGTTGACCACAGCATTGTATGGATGTGATCTTTTTGAAATGTCACTTGTCTATGTGTTAGTGTGCAATGACAAACAGACCTTTTCATTAATCCGTCAGCTGCTTGTGAATTTGCCTGTACAAATGTCTTTTCAGCAGTGCTGTCATTTTCTGAGATCCCAGTCAAAACTACCCAACATAAGGTCTACTGCACATCTTCAAAAGTGTAGCCACGCACTGTATGTGGGCGTAGGGGGAAGGAAGCTATTCAGGAATGAGCTGGTGACAGACAATCACCAGTCCAATTATGAAAGCCCTGCATGCTTTGTACCCAGAAACAATAAAAGAGGCCCAGGCATAAAAAGCAGTTTAACTCAAGTGTTTGTCGCAGCCAGACAGGTTGACATTAGCAGACGGAGACGGAGTCCCAGGCAGCTGAAGATTTGAAAAACAAATGACAGCTAGAGTCTCCATTGCAGTTTGTCATTGCATTTCCTTCCAGCATAACCATCTGTGCCTCTCCGAAAATGCACACTTCCCCATGGAGTTTACCGTAGTTGCTTTCTCATAAGTTTGGCCTCCTCTTTAAAAAAAGAAAAGAAAACTCAAAAGTGAGAGCCAGCTTACATGACACTTAGTTTGCCCAAGCAACTGAGACAGCCTCTGCCTGTGGAACAGACTGTCAAGTCTTCAAATTGAGTTGAGAGAAAGTAAACTCCAGCCTTCCTTTTCCCTCTCCTATCTCACATCTGAGGCCATTAGAGGACAGCTAAAAGAAATTGTTGGTGGTTTCTCTCAAATCCCCTTGGTTCATAAAATATTCACCTGTGACTGTGGATGAGCACCACAAGGTTATCTAAGGTCTGGGGCAGGGATCCCTCTTGAGACCCTGTGGGTGTACAAAGTCGCATGGCCTCAATTAATCTCTGTCAGCTCTTGGACAATGTGACCTATACCTGTCCCTCCTCATAATGGGATTTAATGGGAGTAGGTGGCATTGACTTGGCCACCATCATCCACTCAATTTATGGATATCCTATAGAAGCTGCTATGCTGAGTCTGAAGGTGGGGCAAAGTATTGATTTAGTGTTCTGAAATACAGGCATTAAATCAGCCATTCACAGAGTTAGTTTAAAAGTCTATTACTCCCTCATTTCTGTGTGTAGTTCTCGCCAAAGATGAGACGGAGAGCTGAAATAATGTTTGAAATAATTTAATAATCTGACATCTCCTTCTCTTCATCTCTCTGTGTCTCAAAGCAGGCACGTACACCCTCTGAGCTGCATTAGCCTGAGCCACTGTGCGGCACTCGCTGCCCACCGTCATTACAGAAGCCAGCTAAGCAGCCAGAAGAACACAAATAACAAGATCAAGGAAGGAGGTCAATGAATTAAGTGAAGCCTCTGTCATGCCGACATTGTCTAATGCTGTCTGAAGACATTCAGCTCAGGCAACGCCTGAACAAAAACAAGCCACCCCACCCCCCCACATATTAATACACAAATGGAACAAACAGTGTTGATAGTGAAGTAATGAATGTTTTTCTTTGTGTGCATGAAAGGCATACTGTATCTGTTATCCAATGCAGGCGACACAAGGACCCCCTGGACCTCGCTGAAAACTTTGTCAAGGAGAAACAGAGGACATCTTGCTCTGCGATGATTTTATTTGCCACGCAGTAGAACTAAATCAAGTCGCTTGAAAAAAGCTTTTGACACCATCACATCCCACTAATGGCCTGCCTGTGGTAAAGGCCATGAGGCAGACAGCATAACGATGGCAAAAAATAAATAAAAAATGGAAGCAACATGTACTGCATCATTATCTCTGGCTCTCGCCTTCTCCTGCTGCCTTGCTCGAGGTTGTACTCACTGTCCGTGGATGCACAGTGCACACGACAAGCCTCATGACCAGGCGGTTTTGGATAACACTTCACCTCATGTTAGCATCACAGCTAGATTTGAGCAAGAGGTTGAAATGCTCAGCGCAAGGCCTCTATCACTTGCATTGCCCCGGAACATTGTTCCAGCATGTGGGTGTTTTCGTGCGTATGCATGTGCTTGTTTGCAACTGCTTTGGTGTGTTTTTTTCAGTAAAGAGAATAAGGAGAGGGGGCTGGATATGCAAGGACGTGCAAGTTTTTTAAAACAGACAGTGGATTCTCTGTGTGTGTGTTTTCTAATCCACTTATGTTTGCACCCTTAGGCTATCGCAAAGTGAAGTTACAGAAGGGAGCATTACATTAGGCTAACCTGCCAGCTAATGCCTTATTCAGGCAGAGAGCCCCAACACAATAAAATGAATCACTCACTCTTAGAGAGATGAAACACATAAATATATCTGGACCAAATGGGGTGCTCTAAATGGGATTACTTTCTTTGGTCACAATCTTGAAATCCATTGGTTCTAGAATGAGGGAGGAATGAAGGGAGATGGATTTAGGTTCAGGCAGCCTGATACTTGCTTCAAGTGTGTCATAGCTAAAGGGTAAAATAACTACCTGTTCACTGTTCCTCTGGCCACAAGGCCCAAAAGAATAAGGAGATCTGTAGAACTGTGCACTGTGCAATCCTCCACACATAATTCATACTTCCAGCTTTGCTCAAGAGGTGATTTATGGTCCCTCCCTGATGCTGGTGACACTGGCCGTGCAGCCTATTCGAAGACGGTCAGCGTCTTTTCTGTCCCGATTAAGGGGAGATAATAATAATTCATCGTCAACTCAACAAACATGAGTGTCACCTTTGCGAGAAGCCAAATTCAGGATTCAATAGCAAGAGTCTTTGTTGCCTGCAGTTATGCTGCTGGACAAATCTTTGCTTGTGTTTGAGTGTAATAAACACTTACAATACTTGCACTTACAGAAACATGCCTTAGATGATGAGTAGGGTGATGAAGAGTGCTTTGTTGCTCCTAGCTGAATACAGTACGTAATGACTCAATATCTTGCTGCAGTGTTGGAGGCTTGATCTGCTTGGGTACCCAGGTCAAAGGTCTCCTAACAGTGGATCATGAAATGTGTAGTCTCTTGAATAATGCAGTTACATCCCACCTTTTAATGGATATGGTATTTTCATAAGCAGTCAGATTTCTGAAAACCCATTGATTCCAACTTGGCGACCAGAAAGTAATCTCAGTAATTTGCCCCAGGTGGACACTATCAGATGCACCTGTCATTGCTGAAAAGAAGTGAGACTGGGGACACATAAAGCTAAGAGGAGCTCAGTCTGGCAATAGGCATATAAAGCTTTCTCTAACCCTCAGGCTAGATTCTCTAGTAGGGCTGAAGTGGATTTCTGAGGAGAATTAGGGCCTCTTAATCTCTTTTGTCACTGTTCCACTGAACTCAGCCAGGAGACAATGACTATTTCAGAATGAAAAGGGACTGATTTTTCACATTAAATTCAATAATGGCACTCCACGGTTTAATTATTTTGCACCATAAATAACAGAAAAATTAGCTACTGTCAAAGCTGGCAAAGTCGGATGGCGCAGAAGCACATAGTTAAGAAATGTTTCCCAGTATAAGAGGGTTTATAGGAATATCTGTTGGTGATTCTTTGATAAAGCATTTATAAAACCTGGCCAGGGCTTCTGCATTGTTTCTGCAGGAACAGCAGATAACATGCAGTGAATCTCAACACGCACATTTCTCTTAAACCACCCCAAATAGAATCTGTATGAGAATATTCTACATTCATAGGCATTTCCAAAATCTCCTAGTGCAGTCGTTTGCAGATGCTGCGTCTCAGCAGTGATCAGCATGTAGTACTAGGCAGGCGTCTTGGAGACGGGCCAAGCTGCAGCCCATTGGGAATGAATGGATGCGATCTCCAGTAATCCTGGATCATCCAGGCCCTGATTGAGGTAAGAGCCTGTGCATCTCTGTGCATCGCCCATCCTGTTTAGCTACCCAGACACATTAATGCCAGCCATGCATGGGAAACAATCAGGGCTCGCGGAAATAATCCTTACCCGAAGCTGTGTAAATAAGTCGGCACAGCTCGAGGGGGGTTACAATAGCAAAGTCACATACCGAATTGGAGGGATACAGTTTTGGCATTCATCACTCTTTGCTTTTGGCTACAGGAGCTTTGCAGCAAAAAGCTACTGGAAATCACTCAACGTGCATCAGCAATGACGCTTCTTTGAAATGATCCAATTATAATGTAAACAGCTGTGTGTATGCCACATTTATGTAAGTCCATGTGTGTGAGCACATGCTCTGGTGTGTGCATGTTTAAGGGTGTCTGTACTTTTTTTCACTCTGTCAGCACTCTGCTCTGACAGAGAGCTGTAAGTGAAAAGACAGGGCAATATTACCGACTGTTTGTTTGGCACGTTTCCCCCTGTCGCTCTGTCACTCTGGCTTAGCTCCAGAGCCTCTGACTGAGATGCTCTGACGGCTTCTCTGTCACATCAGCAGCATGGCGGGAAGGCTGACTGATGGCCAGGACAGGCAAGAGGTGCAGGCTGGTGAGTGGGTAGCAGCAGAGCACAAAAACCATGTGTGTATTTGTTTTTATGTGCATTAGAAAGCACAAGGAAGAAGAAAAAAAATTTGTGACAGTGGGAAGGTGCGGTGAGAGTGAATGTAGATGTGTGTCAGGGAGGAAGAAAGAGACGCCTTCAGCTATTCTTGTTTGTCTGCTTCTATGGCTTGTACTTCTGAGGCTTCATGCTGCTTGGATCATGCTGGAGCTTTAGCCTGTTCTTCCGAAAGAAAGAAAAAAAGAACTCTCCTCTGTGACATGGTCGTGGCTTGAGAGGGGGGTGGTCATCCAGGCCCAATGCGGCCTATCAATTAACAACAACCCACACTTCTAATGAGCAGCTGAACCTTGAGGAAAGCAGGCAGCAGAGGGCTTTGCGTGGGAAACAGCACTGCTACCAGCCAGTCGTCTCAGGCTTCATGTGTTATTCATACAGACAGGGCACTGGTACTGCAGGGATGCCAACTTTATTTCTGTGAAAAAAATGTTTTTTAAAAGTTATGAAGCCCCCTGTATGCACTAGGCTTTGAAGCTCCAGTACACAGTCTTTCTTCAATCGACCTCTATTGGCAAAAAGTAAGCCTCAAGGTAATGCTGACAGATCTGGCCAATATTATGGACACACTGACATCACTGTCTCACTGTAGCTGAGATCAAATGACATTGTAAGGTTAAGAGCATGTCACCATGCAAAATACCATGATAAATACTGTAATAAAATCCTGCTTTGTCACTGTCATTTTTTGGCTTGTGAACAAGGCGTTTTAGCTTTCATAGCTGAATCTCATTCATTGCACCATCCATCAGGGAGCTGAAAATGCCAGAGGCTAAGGGAGAGAAGCGAAGGCCTCGGGGGTGAGAGTGCGCCAAAAAAGGGCGGGACTGAAAGTGACTTTTGGAAGTCAGGAATCTCAGCACCTGGCAGAGCAACTGTTAAGTCAGCTGTAGGAGCTGAAAACCCTTTCAGTCATTTGCAGATTATATATAATAATAATTTCAGATTTTTTTTTACGTGCATTTTGTCCCCCTGTTGCTTATGTAGTCATTTTTTGAGTAAAATAAATGGCAAATGAAAAATGACACATAGAACTTTTGTCTTGAAATCTGTATTCCAGCTCACATCAACAGGTTTAATTGGTGTTTGACTTGTCTTTGTGTGTCAGCCACGTACATTACCCTGTTTCTCTCCAGATGTATGCAAATCTAGTGTAAAGAAATGAGTGGAAAAGGTCACTGCCTTGCAGCTGAATAATTTTGTGGATTGTGGTATTTCTATAAATCTTACACCAGCAGCTAAAATACAAACTCTCCTTACCTCACACTGCCACTGCTACCTATGACCAGTGAGGTAGTAGTCTCTTCAAGCGTTTTACATGACTGCATGTACACACACCTATCCTTCCTGCTTCTGTTAGCAACAAAGCTATACATATATGTAAAACCAGTTTTTAACAAAAACAGAAAAAAATCAGACTAGTTTTTGTCTTTTTCTTTTTATAAGTACAACTGGTGTCTATTCCTATTTCTCTATTTTGTGCTGAAACTACGAATAAATCATCTACTATACTTTCTTAAAATTTGAAAATAAAAAAGCAGAGCATTAGTACTTCTAGGGTCTGACTGATATGGAATTTTGGGTGCCAATGCAAAAACTAATACAAGAAAATATTAATATCTAATATATGTGGGCTGATATTAATATCAGCTGAATGTTGTTAAATATTTGTGACAAAGACATGTGATGGGGGCAGGATATCTTGCTTATTTCAACAGTAAATGTTTCATCTATTAGTTATTAAATAAGGAACCGTCCTCTGCTGGACAAACTAAGTAGTTACACCATTTTAAATCAAGTCCGAGCATTTCTCCAACTTAATCAGTTTTAATATTGGTGCATATTGGAGGACATATACACCGTTACTGATATATTTGTGAAAGATCAATATTGACTGACATCGGCATATCAATTTATCTGTCAGGCCTAACATGTAAACGTGTATCTAGAGCCGCAGCAATCAAATATTTTAGTAATTGAGTATTCTATCGATTTTTCTGCCGACGGATGAGTAATCAGATGAGAAATACTGTGTGTGCTGCATTAAATTACTTTTGCTCTTTTAACCGTAATGGTAATACACATTAGGGTAGGCTAAATAAGACGTGTCTCTTAATTCAACAGTATGTTTCCTTTAAAAATATATAACATCAACTGCAATAATATCTTTCTGTGCTGAAGTTGTCTACAGTAAGACTAATTGACCAAAAGAGAGCACAATATTAATTATTTTTTATACTTATCACTAGGCCAAACTAAATATCATACGTCAAGTTCATAGACTAGTTTTTCTTTATTCGTCACATTAAAGGGATGCCCTGCACCTGCTGACCCTCCTCACTACAATTAAAATGTATTTACTGCTGCTTTGGATTGGTGCATTTTATTTTGGGCTTTAACAAACTGACTGCAGCA
>JAQLOL010000008.1:22839975-22859377 GCA_029783665.1 Naso thynnoides
TATTTTTTATACTTATCACTAGGCCAAACTAAATATCATACGTCAAGTTCATAGACTAGTTTTTCTTTATTAGTCACATTAAAGGGATGCCCTGCACCTGCTGACCCTCCTAACTACAATTAAAATGTATTTACTGCTGCTTTGGATTGGTGCATTTTATTTTGGGCTTTAACAAACTGACTGCAGCATTTAATGAGTTTTTAGGAGCAAACAGTAACTTAGATAACTAACAGATGCATATTAACTAGTCAGGTCGCAACCACATGGATTCAGTTTTTAATTATGACATTTCGCCGTAACTATTACATTCTTTAACTTAATATCATGAGCAGTCACATTGATTTATCGCTCTGACGTGTCAGTCCGCTCTGTAGACGGGATGCACAGACTGGATGTTTTTATGCTGAGGTGTTGCATCATTGACAAAGTGCTGTCGTGGTAACGTTAAGCTAACTCCGTTTTACAGAAGCTGCGCTGTACTGTGTTTTTCTTTGCTTTTCAACTTGAAGTGATCCTCACTTTGAGCCTGTCATTTTGTTCTCTGGGCTGTCTCTGCTTTTTGTCTTACTCTTGCTACTTTTCTCTCTCTTTCTCTATTTTGCAGCTCTCATCTGATCTCACATTCACATTACATTGGATCAACAGCGAAAGCGCAGTGTGTGACAGAAACAATCATCCACATTAGACATAAGTGTCCAGCTGTTAAGTTCAGCTGAGCACAAAAGGCTGCACTTGACCTCAACAGTGCTATACAGGACTATACAACCATGCCCTATACAGCGCTATTTATAGCCCTGGATTGAATGAATTTAAGGCATTTTCGTAATTGAGTTACTCAAGGAATCGTTTCAGCCATACATGTATCGAGAAATTATCCAAGAGTGTGAAATACCAAAACCAAAACAAGGCTTTTTGCATTTCAAGAGTGCTAGAGTTATCTTAGTGCACTGGGATGGTTTTTCCACTTGTTTTTAGACAGTGACATTTTGTGCTTTTTGAGACAAAAACTACTTGATGTAAGAATGGCTTTTGTTGTGTCAATTTTAAGTTTTCATGTTTTTATTTTGTGCATCACATTTCAACTAAATGTCTGAATCTATTTTTCAGAAAGGTTAACATTTCCATGAGACCCACATGAGGTGTGAATGTCACCACAGTGGCAAAGAGATGAGTAGGATGCAAAAAAAAACAGATTTAGACATGTACACACATCCTCAGTCTCATCTAAGAAGACAGGAAAGAGTAAGCCCTGAGGATAATGGGCAAGACAGCGCTGTGTCTTCTTTTATTTTGGCAGTGAGAGAAGAAATGAGAGTTAAGACACTCAGGAGACACATTCTTCAAGTAGACAGATCGCTTCTACAAATACACCCGGTCCCCTGTGGAGGAGCACATTCCTCAGAGAAGATGCTTCTCTAAAGATATTCAGTCGAATTTACCAGAACATCAGAGGGAAGGGGAAGAGGGGGAGCAACAACCGCCCTCATAAACCTGTCTTTATTTTAGAGTGTAGACTAGAAATCCTGCACAGTGCTTTAAAAGCAACAAGCGGAGTTCAGCGTTGCAGCGTCTTGGGATTACTTAGCCATATAGCAAATTCCTCCAAACCCTTGAGAATGATTATAATTAGAGTCTATTGTACACGAGTCATTGAGAAAGTGGGTAATTTATTTGCAAGAGGGATGACATGCCAACTATCGGCCAGCAGCTCCTTTTCCTCTCTCCTCCTTTAACACAAGCACTGATAATCATTTTGTTAATGCAGCATCAATTATTGCTGGTGTGTTTTTTCCTATATTTTCAGGGCTAGAAAAGCTGCTGTTAGGGACGAACACCACCAATTTTCTCATTTCTACTCCCCACTTAATGAAGCAAAGTCTGTGATCTGTCAGAGCAGGACTGTAATTAACATCCATTTCGAGAGGAATCTAAAAACTTAGTAATCAACATAGCATCATATGAAGCATTACAACCTTAGACTATATAGTGTGGCAATCTACCATGAATACATTTTTCAAAATTTTGGATAATTAGGCTTATTCATGGCTGAGGGTCTTTGCAATCGGATCTATTTGTTTCACTGGCTGGAGTAATCAAGCCCGATCCAGTAGTATGTGCAGTAAATATGGAGACTGGAAAATGACTAACTCAGCACAGGTGCTTGTGTGGTGGAGCATGCGCTGGTAGAAAACAGAACACTGGCCATTAGAAGTAGAGCAGTAACTGTGAAGTCGCCCAAAAACGAGTGCTGAGTTCAAGGGATATTGATAAGTGAGGTACTGGGGTCTTATTCCTTTCATTTGGAAGCATTCCTGTAACATGGATTGTTTCTGAGTTGCCAGCATTACACTGGCAGCTCATACTGTAATTCACAACAGGTAAATGTGACCTGACATGTGTGCAGCATAAATCTGACAGATATATTTACAGCCTCTCACTCACATTTGTTGCACCAGTCATGTTGTGAAGTGTCTGTCATGACAGTTTACATTTATCCCAATGGACATACTGATTGACACAAAAGACAAAACGAAGACTGGATGTGACTGATAGGGATTACAGTCTGTGCAATATTTGTAAGAATGATCTGCCACTCGCTGATGTGTAATGCTGCTCTGCTGTAAAGACGAATATAATGTTGTAACTTCTACTCTACAGCGAGGCTGGCGGTAGCTACAAAGGTGCATCTTGCCAACCCAATAAAAAGTGAACAAACCTTTGTTATTTTTTGCTCAGCTGATTGAAAAAATATTGGGCCTGTAGAATATACTGGTACCATTTCAGCTTCTGATTGGGTGGGCATGCAACAGCCCACCTCTGAAGCTGCCTACCCACTGTTCTGGTCAGGTGCGAACAATGTATACGGTTCACTCTCAAGCAGACTGATCTCTTAGGATGCAGGTCATTAGAAATCTGTGAACGGGCCCAAAGAACAGTGAGCTGGGACGAGGGGGCATACGTGCTGTCTCACATGAGGGATGCTGTCCTAAAAACGCCACTGGACAGCAGGGTGCTCAAAACAGCGGATAAGACACGTCACAGCAACATCAGGTGACTATTCTGAGAAGACCACAGGATGACAGTAGTCGACACACGTCAAAGTGATAAATCTTTAGCACCTGTCTGTCAGTAAGAATAGCATCAATAACTCTTATTATCAAGGTTGAAACTCTAATTGCCATGCCAACACAATAAATGTTCTTACCCCTAAAAGAACAACAACGCCAAGAAAGGGGCGGTTCTTTTCCTGATGAAGGATCTTATCACAAAGCATCGCTCTTAGGACACACTACTTTAGTGTTTGGGGAAAGTAGCTAATAAAACAATTAAGGGCAGCACAGTGGGTCAGTGGTTAGCAATGTCGCCTCATAGCAAGAAAGTCCTGGGTACGATTCCAAACTGGTGCAGGGCTTTTCTGTGTGAAGTTAGCAGGTGCTCTCTGTGTTCGTGTGGGGTTCCTCCAGGTGCTCCGGTTCCCCCTACCATTGAAGCATCTATATGTTTGGTCTATTTCCAGTCAGTACCCTTGACCGAGGTTAGTTACCAATAACTTAAAATGAAGGGATTTGAACAGACTCTGATTTGATACGAGGATGCTATCAAACTCCAGTTGTAACAACATTGTTGCATGTTGACGCATACCTCAACAACATGTTACAACACGATGGCATTAAAATCCAAACAGATTAGGGATGTACCCCAACTAAAAACAGGTGAAGGAGATCACCATCATATGCGTCATACCACAAGTGGATGACACTACTGACAGAAAAACATGCTTAGGACACACTGTCTGATATTTAGAGTACACTTTTAAAGAAAGTCACATATCAGCGGACCAATACATTGACCTAAAAGTCACCACATGTTGCATTCCTCTGCAATCACAGGGCCTGAAGGTGAGAGATCAGGGCTACGGATCATCAATCAGACCAGAGATGTGAGTCTTCATTACATTCACTCCAAGGTCACATTGTAAAATCCAGAAAAAAAAAACCTCTACTCCAGGACACAGTCCTTGAGTTTGTCCATTCATCATCAGTGATCCCAGAGCAGGCCAGCAGACAAGCTCATTCAGCTGTTCCCCAATGAAACAGCCTCAGAGTCGCATCAGGTCCGTGTTAAAGAAGACTTTTGGAAATCTGTGACACTTGGAGGGTAACAGTTTGGGGAGGATGTCCCAGAAAACTTGCAGAGCTCATCTCCATGTCGAAAGGGAGATCTTTAAATGAACTTATATATCGACAGACACAGTTACAGGGCAAACACAAACTGAATCATGTCTCTCGTACCTGGTTTACAAAAATGAAGTTTCTCCCTTGGGGGTTTCAAAATCCTAAAAGAAGATGATGGCAGAGGGCCAGGAAAACAAACTGCGCTCTCTTTCTCTCCCGTTCTCTCTTTGTAAAGATACTCAGCATGGACATTTCCCATGCTGGAAATATTGCAGTCCCAGTTGTAAAGTGCTTGTGAACTTTGTATTAGGTGTAGCTCCAAAGTATAGAAGAGAAATCAATTTTCACAAATGAGCTGTTCTTAGGTGGACGTAAAGGTCTCTAACATTAGCCTTAGGCTGTCGTGCAAATTAATGAGGAGCCTCTCTTTAGCGCGTGTTTATTCTATTACACGTAGTCCCACAGATGGAGCTCGGCCACGGAGCCCATGCAGCTGCAGACAGTGTATCTGCTGTGTTCCAACACTGGACAAAAGGCTCTCTATCCTTCACACAGTCTCTAAGTAGCCCTCTCATCTTCCTGCTCTCCTAATCTCCGTCTCTTCTTCAATCTTCCTTCAGTCAGCAGCTGAAGCCAGATATACTGTTACTCAGGCATTACAAACTTTTTGCCCTGTTATTTCTTCTTCCATCTTGTACTTTTTCCATCACTGTGACTCTTTGTTCCTACAGCTCATTCTGCTTCTCTTTCTGCAGCAATCATTCTCTGTCTATCCCTTCACTTCAGCTTCCTGGAGACTCTGATAATGAGAGTATACGGTTTTGCTTCCCTGCTCTCATTTTCTTTGCGAGTAGCATGCTGCTTTGCCACTGCGATAGGGGTTTAAATCCTCCAGCGCAGCCCGCCGGCACCGCTGCCGCTACCCACTGGGCCGGAATAAATCCAGGAGCCTCCAGTCTCGCCTCTGAATGAGCCCACGCCCCTGAAAGCGAGCCCAGAACAAACCCCCCCTCATGCATCAATCCAGCAGCAATGAACCCAAAAGGCCTTCCTCTGGGAGGTTTAGCTTCCCTCCCTCCGTTGCCTTCACAAAGGATGATTTCAGCTGCCTAATCAACTAGAAAAAAACCTTGTGCCCTCCTCCCAGTTCCTGCTACAACCACTTCCCCGCCTCCCCTTCCACCATGCAAATTTCACATGCCAGTGATTTTGTTTCTTTGTAACATGAAGGGAGGGGGCGAATGCTCCAAACATTTTCTCCCAAGCATATTTAAAATGTCAACATCATTAAAACCAACTGTCAAATTTCGTGACAATGAAAAGGCCCCTGCGTACCTAATCATTATAACCTCATGCCAAGTCTTTAAAAAATTTGAGGCAAAGTGTTGTTTTTCTGTCAAAGTTCTACAGGTTTACATTCCCATCTAAGGCTCAAACACCTGTGCTACTGATCTCAGTGACAGGCAATTACTGAATATTCTTATTCATGCCTCTGGCTAGGTCGAAACTCAGACACCCAGATGCTCACTCTTTCCCTCTTCTTTTATGCCCCCTCCCAATGCCCCCACCCTTCCACCCCCCACCAAACCCCACCACCATAATCCCCATAAGACTCTGGGTCTTGTCTTGCACTAGCGAAAGTTAGAGGTCAGTTCTGAGTCAGGTGCCCAGTGGTCTCATCAGCTCCACAGAGGCAATACTTCATATTCTTGGTTCAAAGCAGTACAACCCACAGCCGGGGCCACCAGCACAACACATGCTGTTACACATACCCCATTCATGTCTTTAACTTACGTGCGAATACCAACAAGGGCACACATGGGCTAGAAGAACGTACACTACTAGAATAACTGGTATCAGTAGCAGTGCTAGCAGCAATAGCAACATCAGTGATAGTATTATTGTTAGACAAATGGAGGTAGCACTTAAGGCAGCAGTTGTAGTATTTGCTTTAGAAGAAAGACCATAGCGCCCTGGACACACATCCTGTGTCTGCATCAGCAGCACGTCTACTTAATTTTTTGGTGCCCATTAAACAGATTACAGCAGCCACACAGCATGCAGGAAACTGACATCGGACACACGTCAGATGCATGTACGCAGCGACACACTTCAAACACTTCAGCTAAGGAGGCTCACTGATTTTTTTCAGCAAGATGCATGCATTTCTCTGCTAAAAAAGATGGAGAAATAACCTGTTTTCAGTCATACTGATATCATATGAGCAACATTCATAGTAGTTAAACATTTTCAGTGTGTCTTTCAAAATAAAACCTCCAACAAGCATGTAGAGAACATGCAGAGAATCTCTTCAGATTTAATTGTGAAGCATTTGAAGGATTTTGATATGTTAAACAGTATTTGTATTTTTCGGATAAGTAACAATCAAACCAGAGACCCAATGTAGTAAAGTTTAGCTTTGCTTTTTAATTTAGATTGATCATGGACTTTGGCTGACTATATCTAACAACACAATGTGCATCGTACTAACCTGGAGAGGAGACACACCTACAGGAACAGATTACACCATTTTAAATCACTATATCAATCATTTTTTCCAGCTTTAAAAAACAGTTTTATTATTGACGCATATCAGGAAACATATAGACCAATACAGATATATCGGCAAAAGGCCAAGTTTGGCCGATAACATCGGCAAACCAATATAGGAGGCATTCTTACTACAGCTGCAACAATTAATCAAATAATTGAATAGTCAATCATTAGAAAATTAATCATCAGCTATTTTGATAATTGATGAATTGTTTCAGTCAATGTTTAATTAAAAAGTTAAATGAAGGATGAGGATAAATGAGGATTTGCTGCTTTGAGGAGTCTTTGTGTTTTGGGCTGTGTTTGGACATAAGAAGCAATTTGAAGTCATATTGGGCTCTGGGAAATTGAGATGAGAATTTTTCACACTTTTTTGGCGTGTTACAGAAAAAATGACTAATTGAATAATCGTGAAAATAATCAACAGATTAATCAACACTGAAAATAACCGTAAGTTGTAGCCCTAATTGTTACATATGTGCTTCAGTAAGCAGTCTTGTAAGTGCGTATTCAAGCATGCCGCTGGACCATTGAGCAAAAAACAAATCAACCTAATTCGGCAGGAGACCACTAAGTAGAGGAATTACAGTAAACCACCTCAGAATGTGCCTGGATATGTCAAACTTGTCAGCCTCACTTATATTGTTGGTGATGTTTCCAATATCCCCAACCCCACATATGCTGTGTTCAGCCAAGTGGCCACACTAAACCTTCTGTAAGTGGTTTTACTCATGCTCTCATTTCTTTGCCTCTGCAGACTCACCATGCTTTGTACTGTAATCCGTCTCCAGCAGATTCTTAATTAAACATGGACAACACATGGGGTCAAAGACTTTGCCCAGGACGCAAGGACACGTAGGCAAGAGGAGGCTCATACACATGTCGGACTGTCTGCTGAGCTCGCTGCTCAACCTACCTTCCTTTCTCTGGACAGAAGAAAGAAGAGCTGTGACATTTGACAGGGCTCCTAATCTAACCCCTACTAATTGCTCCACCCTGCTGAAATGCACTCATGCATACATACACAGAATGAGGACACATATACACACATTCACCCACAGAAACTCTTTAAGTAAACTGTTTCTGTCCTTGGCAATAGCCTTTAAAATGAAGATGTGACTGACTCTATTACCATAAAGCAAGCACTGCCGTAAATCACTTTCTGCAAAGTGGAAAAATCGCTCTCTCTCCTCGACTCCCTCACCCGTTCTCTATATGATTGGCAGGTTTAATTAACAACAGGTCCTCCGGCCTGGCAGAAAGTGGGTGACAGAGTTGGTGAGTGGTAGGACGATGAGTGTGTTTGGGGGGGGGGATGCATAGCCTACTTTTGTGTGCATATAATTAGAGATGTATGGGACTCACTACAGAAATCTGTGGGTGTGGCTCCAAAGATTCAGGCCGAAGCAATTTATGTGCAAGCTGTCCCATGGCGGTGACAATGACAAACATGTCATACATTGTTTTACATGTGCATTCCTCTCTTCCACGACACACATCAGGGCTCTGTTTCCCATTTCTGTACGGGAGTAAGTATGTTAACTTGCATTACGTAGTTGTTAAAAAGTAAGTTTGTTTTTTTGTACATTAAGCCTTATAATAGGGATGTTTATGATCATATACGATGCTCTACAGCATTATTATGACAAAGATTGCGGCCCTAAGAGTTGGAGCTCGTTGCTGACGTCACCGCTAGCTGAAAACAACTGAGGAGACAATCTGTCAGAAAATACATGCATACACTCGTTTTAAAAGGCATGAAACTCACCAAAACACAAAGCTAAACACAGATATATAATCCAAAAGTGGCTCTTTCAGCTGCTTCACAAAACAAACAAACAGCTGTTTCCAGGTTATATTTCCGTGCATAACTTTGTGTTTTGGTGTCAGTACACAAGAGGACACCACAAAACATTTGACGAGTTTCACAACTTTTAAAACGAGCATTTGTATTTTTTGACAGATTGTCTAAGTGCACGTGCCCCTCCATTGTTTTCAGCTAACGGTGACGTCAGCAACGAGCTCCAGCTCCCAGGACTTCTAATGCTGTAGAATATCATATATGATCGTAAATATCCCTATTATAAGGCTTAATGTGCAAAAAACCAAACTTCTCCTTTAAGTAAATAACATATGATATGTATGGAAGCACTAAAGAATCATGATGTCAAGCAAAAAAATTTGCATCACTAAAAGAGAGAAATTAGCCTACTTTCTGTGGCAGCTGAGTCAGGAATTTGTAGCTTTAAAGCTGAAGCGCAGCCTTTGCTTGCTGTGCCCCAAAGGTTTGATACTTTTGTCCCAGCCTCTTCAACATTTATGTGTTCCCTTTAGACCAAATCATCTGCAAGTACAAGATTTCTTGTCAAAGTTGTGCTGACAACACATAGCTTTACCCAACCCGACAGCCTTGTAACTACAATAAATTTATCAATATGAATAATTGTCTTCAGCACACCAATTTCTGAATAACTCAAAACTTTCTCAAACTCACTGAGAATACAAAGTTCTCATGTCTTAACACTGACCTCCCATCCCACGCTTTTTACTAACTGGCATTAAACTGTTAATCATTTTTGTGGTTACTTCTGCTTGTGTTTTTGTACATCTGTTGCTTGTCTCCATCTTTTGAGATAATGATTTTTATTTGTCTGTTGTTTCTGTCTTATTTTCTTTGTAAAAAAAAAAAAGAAAAAAGTGCACAATTTTTCAACTGTGTTGCATCAACAGTGGTATAAAAACAGCTGAGCTCAGTTGAGAGCTACTGGATATTTTACCTCTCTGTTTTTGTTTCTTAAAAAGGCTGATGCAGAGTTTGCGTGCATTTCCCTATTAAATACACATACACATTCCTGCCAGCATTTTCTATAACAGCTCAAGGAATAATATCCTGAAAAACCCTGATGCCATTTCATGTAGTTTGAATTTAATAATACATAATATTTCTGCACTAAAATTTTCTAAGAACAGCTAATATCTTAAGTATAGTTAAGTTCCCAGCAACATTCAGCAAATCAATAATTTTATTCAAGGTAATGCTGCATTTCATATTGTCTCCTGTCTCTAACCTCCCAGGAAACACCAGTCTGAGTAATGAAGGAAGTCAGCAGACATGACTCAACGTAATGTGAACAGAACTTTAATACATTACCTCGCCTGTGAGCATTTGTGCCCGAGTCAGTCAGACTGATTTTTATCTGCAATGGTGGCTATTTAACCATGAAATAAAGCCCATGATCCCACTAAACACACTGACATTATCACAGCACATCTTTTGTTCCAGTTGTTTGACTAAGACCTCCAGCAGCAGAAGTTACATTTTGTGCATTTAAATGAAGAGTTTTAATTGGCCAGATGAAAGATTCTGGAATAAACTGAACATTCTATTGTGGGAATAGTTTGGCATTAAAAAGAAAAAACTGCTGGCATATTATTAGCATCTCTTTTGAAAAATCCACAGAGGCCAAACCCTACTTTAAACCCTTAACAGACTGAAGCTTAAAATTAATTATTATTACTTTTAGGGGATTGATTTGGCATGAATTTAGCCTGAATGTTAAACAAAGCCCTAATTAACTGACTAGCGGTAGCAACAACTATCCTTAAAATGGATGCCATTCAAAAAACCCTACATCAGTGTAACTCAACGGGTCACCAGGAGCTGATGCAATTTTTTCTTAGTTTCATAATACACTGAATACTGCAAGGAGCTTGAGAAAAAATTACCCGCTGCAGCCATCTGATGGCAGGCCTTCTGCTGCACTCATCACTTTTCTGGGTCAGCATACAGGAGACTGTGTTTAAATCAACTCACAAACAACATATGTCTACAGCTGCCTTATGCAAGGACAAACAAAGTAGATCTGTTTTCAGTGTCTACTCAGGTCATCTCTGCATCATCCCTCCAGTGTCTGGGCCAGCCTCATCATCCTCTCTTGCCCTATTATTATTGTGTATGGGCTTGGTGACCCTGGCCACAGTGCCATCTGCTCAGACTCTATTGATGCTGAGATTAGGGGTGTGGGCCAGGAGGACACAGGGACACACATGTTTGGTGGCTGATCTGGACACGCCTCGCTTGAGTCAGATAAGAGAGCAGAGAGGAGATGAAAGGTGATTCTCAGAGTTGCTGCACAGAAAGAAAGCCAACCACCAGCTGATTTCCGTGCTGTTTCCCAGCAGTTTCCACCAATGTAATCAATAATTCCCCTACCCCCTCCTGTACTCCACACACTCTTTTCCTCTTCCACTTTCTTCACGTCATTCTCTGCCTCCACCAAAAATGCAGCACCTGTTCTTAGGGGTCTTGCTTATTGAATCAGTGACTCAATGCCTCCTGTAACGGCAAGCTTATAAAAACCACAACATCGTGCTCCGGGCACCGGCTGCGATACATCTCATAAAACAGAATGAGGATTTTAGAGGTATATTCCTCCAATCATTTTTGGCTAGGCTTATGCACTCCGCTGTGAATGCAAAGATGTCCCAGCTCTCTCATTTCCATGCAGGGCACGATCCTTCAGCTTCTTGCTCGTGAATGTAATCCGTTACGTTTATCTGTTGGAGTTCAGAGGCCACAGGGGCTGAAACCTCCATACCTGCCACTGATGCAGAAGGTGTTTGGAAGGCAAACACAGCAGATGCTGGCCCAGGTGCTATTGCATCTTAGAAGTGCCAACATCCCGCCATAGTCTAAATCATTGCCAAGGTGGCCCCTGCACATAGAGGTCAAGAGGGATAGTAGAAAGAGACTTAATTAACATAAATGCGCAACCAATAAGTTCTGAAAGAAACAGGACAGATGGGTTAAGAGGCAAGAGTGCCAAGATTTGGGGAGCGAGGCATTAACACTACAAGGGTTAAAGGTTTAATTCCAAGCAGGAAGCCCATAGTGGAAATGTTTATCAGTTTCATTTTCAAACCCGTTTACGCAGGAAAAGTTCTCTAAAATATCCTTGACACTGTCCTTCCCAAACACAGTGGGACTGCTGCTCGGTGTAAAGGTGTAAGGTCTAAAACATTGTGAAACAAGCTCCTCCTCACACCTTTCTCAAATCGTGTTGCCTTATATTATAATGATGCCATTAAGTTTCAGCTGAACACGTGAGCTATACAGATTTTGAATTGGTGAAAATGATGGGATGTATACTTAGTATGCCCTGAGTCAAGGTACTGAAATCTGTATCGTGTGAGAACATTGTGAATTTGCATCTGTATCCCTGTTTAAATGGTTATTTCCTCACATTGCTTTTTATGGTGGCAGCATTTTTAACAGGATAGCTGTTCTGAACAGCCATAAACACCTTCTGATGTGGTCGGACAGCATGCCATATGAACTAACCAACCACAGAGCCGCTGCACATAAAAGGTTGGGGTTATGTGTTTTAAAGCAACCCCCCTCATCCCCCATCTGCGCTCCACTGCACTGACACTTTGTGTATACTGTTGCAAAAAACAGATGCAGCAGAAAAGGACACAAGCCACAAAAAGTGGCATTGATCCAAATTAGCTTACTGAAGGAGGAAGTAAGGAAGACGCTGATGAAGATTTCCCGCAGTGATAGCAGACACACAGGTGTTGCTGCTCATGCTGCATAACCTCCCCTGCTGTGCACAGGAGGGTCACTGCTAACCTTGACAGGGGTGAACATCCGCTACTGCAGTGCCCTTGTTCACTCCACTGAGGGACATGACATATTATTTATTTAATAATTGACTTTTTTTCTTCCAAGTTTCGCTCCAACTTTTATTATCTCTTGTGTGCCACAGGGACACTCGGAGGCCCACAGGTTTGATAACTTTAAGCATCTACTTTTTAAAGTGTAATATCTACAGCTACCCTGGGACCTACACACCCAGAGTCTTGCTCCATATCGCTGATTTCTTTTTATTTCTTTTTTTTTAATTTTTTGTATCTTACGAAAATGAAGTGTAAGAAGAAGTGAGTTCATAGTTTGGCAGCAAGTCTAACTTTGGTTTATCTGCACTATGCTCCTCTACATCAATGACACGGGGGACTAAACATGTGAGCCCACGAGGGAAGAGTCTGGGAGATAAAGAGCTGAGGAGGAGGTAGCAGAGCTGAAAGAAATAGCTTTGGGCATCATGCAGTTATTTTATCCCAGAAGCTGCAGAGAGGAAAGGAAGCGAGAGGAATGCTATTCCCACAGTTTGGCCCCAGATGTCATCTCAATCTAAAGCAACACTTGCTGACAGCACCACCACAAAATCATCCTGTGGCTGAACTCTGACCCAGTCTGCTGAATCGGCTGCTCGGTCATCGCCGCACCGTGAGAGTGACAGTTTCCTGTCTGCTGCCAGCATCACAACTCACATTGACCTGTCATTAGTTATGACAGGTTCGACCACAGGTTTCATGGCCAGGGAATAGCTTAGACAATTGGTTCAGCCACACAGTGTAAACACACCATCGGATAGGCAGCAAAAGTGGTGCAGGAATATTCATAAAGATTATTCACGGCTGGCTGTCAGCGGCGGTGACAAATCTGGGAGGTAATGGCAGCAGAAGCAGAATCTGACAGAGCAGCACTAGACTAAATGGACAGGCGACCATCACTGTGGAACAGTCATGCTCCAGCATCTCTCATATCTGTGTCCAACTCGTCCAACAGACGTAGCTACACCCAGCTGAATTTCACATCATCAATCTCACCTGCCATTCCAACATGATGTGCACTGAGAGCAATGATTTCAAAACTGCAGGTAAATTATCCTTGAAAGGAAATCCGGCCTCAAACACTCCACAGTTTAATCTGTCATCAATCTTTGATGCAGAGCGCATTCCAGGGCTTAAATTTTGAAGAAGTGCTCTCATTTACATTTCTGGTATGTCGACTCTCCCTCAACCTGCTTTGTCTGCTTCTTCTGTGTAGAGTCAGTGGTGTGTCTTTGGAATGTTTACTTAGTAGAGCTTACATCTGACTTTTTATATTGATACTTTAGGTTTTCCTTACTTTGTACATTGCCAGTGGACTTATTTATTTTGTGCTAACAGGAAGAGAGATTTTCAAAAGAAAACAGTCAGACAGTTAATTAGATTAAGAAGTTAAAAGACAATTGATCAATACTTGATCAACAGAATATTAAAAACTAGTATGATAATTGATTTATCCTTGAAGTCAAACTTTTTAAGCACAAAAACACAAGGTTTTTTTCTTTTCTTTGTTGCTTGTTTTCTTAAATTACTTATTTTACGATAAACATATTTGTGTCTGAACTGTTCTTTACATTTTAGAAAATCCCACAATAATGTAATCAAGCAAAAATTATAGTACTTTAATTTAAAAAGATTTCTTTGTTTTCTCAAGTCTTCCTTTTCATTTTCATAACATAGTCTGCAGGAGATTGGATCAAAAAGTTCAAAGACTTTTCCAATAAAAAGTAAAAACTGTACCTGGTTTACATCCTTCCATAGTAGTCTCCTTATCCAGCGATACACCGTTCCCAGGACCCCTCCCATGCTCGGATCTCTTCCCCAAAGTCCAGTCCAATTTGCAATTTTGCAGGCAATGCCCCTAAAATGAGTAACTGTGTCACCCTGCTCCTGCCCACCTGCAGTCCAAGCTTTTGGTGCCACTCTTGTATTAATTTATGTATTTATTTATACATTACAATTAAAATAAAATGAATTTAAACAAAAACAAATTCAATTTAAAAAAAAAAACAAGAAACAAAACACTGTTGGTGATATTTGCATATGGTCACATTTGGGAAGGTAGTGTGCTCTTTGGTCTGGTGTTTGACCTATGACCTACTAGCTTGACGTTGTTGTTACACTCATGCAGAGCTTGCAGTGAGCAGTTGCTGCTGGATGCTAACACATTTGGACATTTTCTACACCTTGGAAATATTAATGGATATCAGAAAGTGGTCACGCGGTGCTGCTTCTTCAAGGCCTCCTTTAGCTCCACTGACGACAGAAGAGGGAGCAAGTGCACCCTCACACTTGCCGCCTACAACTCTTCTAAAAGGTAAACCAAGTGTTTTAATTTACCTTCAAATGCCCGCCATGGCTAGCATGTTTATTATGCATAATGCTGAATGGTTTTTCGTCCTGTCCAGATTTATTCTGCAAGAGTTGAGTGTGTGGTCTATTACAAATGCTGTTCCAATGACACACAGTGGCTGTGTGTGTGTGTGTGTGTATGAGAGAGAGAGAGAGAGAGAGAGAGAGAGAGAGAGAGAGAGAGAGAGAGAGAGAGAGAGAGAGAGAGAGCAAGAGCAAGAGCAGAGGAGAATAGGCTGTATTTTTTGGCAAAGCCCCCCCCCCCGCATTCACCCAATGCCCCCCGGTTAGATCTGTTCTCCGAATGTTTAGATCCAACTCTAGTGATGATCCTCAACATAAAGTTTGTGTTATCCAGGACATGTTGATGGAGGAACTTGCAAATTTCGATAGTGTCGCTCCTAGGAGTCAGGAACAGAGGTGAAATTGCAAATGTGTTGGCATCAGCAGTCACAAAAATGCGAACACAGATATTGATGATTATAAGCGATGAAATTTGATATTATTACTCATGACAAGTATAGCTAATGCCTACTGAATGCACAATACTGTGCAGGGCTCTGTCTTCACAGTTTTGGAACTTTTTGATGACACCTTGTAATTTGTTTGAACGTTTTTAAGCTTTAAACAGTACTTTTAAGTCTTTTGTGCAGTCTATCATGGGACAATAGTGTACATTAGAGTGTTAGAGTTGTCGTTCTCTGCACTCTGCTCTCTATCTGTCTCTCTCCTCTCTCACACTCACACCTGCTGCCATCGTATTTGAGCTGCGCCAACACAAATTAAGCACTTTTCACAATGTCCTGAGTCTCATAACTATTTTTTATTGAACGGACTCACCAGGCCTTGGGCTGAGCGTTCTAAATAACAACTTCGGGCGAGCTCGGCTCAGGTTACGCCACAATCAGGTTAGTTCGGCGCAGGCTCAAATTTTTTAGGACCATTGACGACTCTACATTAAAGGCACACGCAAAAATTAAGATGATGTGTTAGGCCAACTTTGTTTTTAGTACACTTCATTCTGTCACTTCTTGAGTGTTTAAATTTTCTCAACATGCTAAGAAATACTATTGTTTTCATAACTGAGATACAGTTCACTTAGGCAAAGTTAACATACACTAAACCAACAAAAAAAAAGGCAGAGGGAAGAAAATCACATCCCCACCAACTGTTGTTACCCAACAGCATTTAAGTGTTTTAAGATAAAACTGTTCGAGGTTTATTCCTTTAGATTTGACAAGATAAGTGTTCCTGCCTGACTTGATGATATTTCCATTCTTGAGGCTGTTAGAGTAATTAAGAGACACTTTCCTCACATGACACACAGTTAAGTTTTCAAAAATTGAGACAGATCTTGTTGTCAGTGCAATTGTTTCACCTCAATTGGGTAAGCTACTGATGCCGCTGCTTTCAAAGCATCACCATCATACTCTCATTGCTCCATGGACAACTTGAGACATGATCCATGGCAGATAGTGATCCCTTAAATGGGGTGAGGGAGGTTTGGAGAGGTGTGAGGAAATGATCTCAGGCAGTTTTCTAAAATTTGCTAAAAAGCAAGCTTATGTCTGAGTATCATCTGCAGTTGAAAGGTGCAGATGCTTCAGACTTCCTGGATTTTGTCGCCCTGGAAGCATCTCAGTCCTATGAGACTTAATAATGGCACAATTAGCAGAACACTGCACACCTGCAACAGACAGCACATTCCAACATCCAAATTCCACTGGCAGCTGATTTTCAAGCAGCAGACACACGCATGTTATGTGAATTTATTTCCCTTACAGATATTTCACTGATTTCTGATTTCCATCCTGTGGATCATTATACAGTTTGTTCAAATAAAACTGAGCTGTGTAAGCAATGAAACGAGTCATGGGGGGAAGAGTGAGCAACAGCAATCACGAACCCAGCAGCTTCTTTTAAAGTAATCTACAGTCATCTGAATAGAGAGAAGAGGATGCACTGAGCGAATTACCGTTATTGTTTAAACATGTTTAGCGATCAGCTTGACAGGCAGTGCAGCGCCTGCTGGCAGAACTCCATCTGCTCAGTAATGATTTGTTGTTGACGAGGAAAAACAACACATTTCTAACACCTGGAGAGACAAAGACAGTCCTTGTTCTCCCCACAAAGACGACTCGCGGGTCCAGGCCAAGGCGGTCTAGCAGCACTGTCATCTCCATTAATAACGCATGGTGGTGACAGGCACAGCACTGGTAGATTAACATTACAAACATATTGCACAAGGTGGCAATGGTTGAGGTCTGACTGCTGTCACCATGAATGACCAACATCTGGTTTCACACAGGATCTATCTGCTGAACAATACCAATAAGAACACCAATTAAACTCAGTCCAAAGGTCCCTTACACCATTTTAACATTTCCAAGTCACATCTCCTGTATGTGTAGAAAAAGAAAACAGACAGAAAAAACGGCGCTGCCAGAGGTTGCGTTAGACTTTCAGGGACAAAAAAATCCATCAAAATCAATTACTATCTGTCATTGTAATTTTATTTTTTTAAAATAATAAGACGTAATAGTTTTCATTCATTCATTTTATTTTAATAAAATAAACATACCATCCTATAGATTAAGCATTTAAGCCACGGCATGAAGACAGAGGCTGAACCACCACACTAAGCTGATGAATGATTTTTCCCACAAAGCAACACCGGAGGCCACCAAAAGCATTGTGCCGTTGTGCATAAACAGGCAAAACAATGCAATGAACGATGCAATTTTACAAAATTAGACCATTACATTTAAATCATAAACAAACCACTGACGAAAAAATGAACTCAGTTTAACTGAACTGACCTACTGTGGCCTTAACTTAAACGTTCCTCTTGGTTGGTATTATTTTAAACTGTGCAAAAATTAAATGCATCAAGCATGATCGCTGCAGAGGCGACGGTCATCAGGTTTTGTGTTTTTCTCTCGGGCAGATGACTTCTCGTCGCTGTTTTAATTTTGTTCTGGAAGCTGAAGCCGCGCTTTGCTGCTACACTGGACACTTGGATTTCTAGTCAGTAGCTAACTAATTTGACACACTCACCACCGACTGGACAGGTGTGTGAATTACAATCTGTCACAATAACAGAAGGCCATCAAAATTTTCTGTCAATGTTAATAGGAAATGTCACTGTCGGAAAATATTCAGTTAACGTGACCTTCGGGTGCTACAGCAAGAAGCAGGCACAAAGTTTGGACGCTAGTGATGCACGAGTGGCAGGTTTGCGCGTGGGCTCCGTGGGTAACCGCGGGCTGGGTGGATTTGGGTCACGCTAATTAACATACTGATTAAAGGTGCACCGGATTCGGGCGAATTAAATCATGCAGAAAATATATCCATATAATATATCACTATATCAGCCAAAATGACTTGAAATAAATGTTAATTTTTCTTAAATCAGTCTAAATCTGTGTAATATCATCAGCTTATAGGCTATATCCGACTGAGAAATAGCCAATGGTAATGTGTGATCATTTGCGCGCACTGCACAAAGCAGCAGATTGCTATTGATTGTTTAAATCTCCTCTCAGAGCGGCCCCTGCTTCCAGCGCTACTGCACAAAAAAATGAAAGAACAATAGAAACACTGCATTTCAGTGATCTCGCAACAATTATCTGGGAATACCAGAAATACCCACGCAGGTAAGCGCGGGTTGCGAATCTGTAAATGAGATAATTAATCATTCCGGGTGGATGACGGGTGGATTATTAATTATTATTTGTTATTATTTGATTATTTGTACATGCAGATTCAGAAGACGTAAAAGTCTATCTGCACATCTCTACTGCACGCCTACTGACCATCAACAGCTTTTTCAGGTATTAGCTTAACTAGGTATCTGATTCAGTGGCTGAACAGCGAATTTACAACAGCATATAGCCTAGCAAGAGCATTTCCTGTTGAACCGCCCCCTAGTCCTATGTGAGGAATATCATTGGTTGAATTAAAGTGTGATTGACATCTGCCAGTAGAATGGGCTGACATTGGTCTACCACAGATAAATTTATGTCTGTAGGATATCTGCATTTATGTTCTGTGATATACGCCAATT
Organism: Naso thynnoides; assembly: GCA_029783665.1. Classification (NCBI taxonomy): domain Eukaryota; kingdom Metazoa; phylum Chordata; class Actinopteri; order Acanthuriformes; family Acanthuridae; genus Naso; species Naso thynnoides. The sequence continues at coordinate 22,858,795 of JAQLOL010000008.1, forward strand.
TAAAAGCTCAATTAATGAGTCAAGTCAAATCAGGTCAATTTTATTTATATAGCGACACATCACAACAAGGTTGTTTAAAGACCTTTTACATATTAAGTGGGTCTAGACCAAAGTCTATAATTAAACTGTATTAAAATTATGAATTAGGTGACGTGCTTATTGTTCAATGCACTGATGTTTAGAATAAAGTTATTTAAAATGAAAAATATTCTGTTTCTGTAACATCTCTTTGTGACAAGTACGTGAAAACCATATATCTCTTTGCTAAACAATAATGCAGCAGTTCAGCAAAGTTGCAAACATAAGCTGCACAAGCAAATCTTTCCTTTATTCAGACTTTCGAAAGTGTGGTCATGGTTATGCCACTGCCTTGTAGTAACATCAATTCAACTGCATAAATTAGCTTATTTTGCGGTGTTACATATTTGGAGCATTTTGTTAATAGGTAAAACTAGATACAGACAAATGTGAATAACTAATTTAAGCTAACTAGAGTGCTCATATTGGAATTTATTTAGATATAACTGCCAGAAATATTAGCTCCATAGTCATTTTTCCCCTTTTTTTTTTTTTTTTTTTACTA
>JAQLOL010000008.1:22873101-22885642 GCA_029783665.1 Naso thynnoides
ATTATTATTTATTATTATTATTATTATTATTATTATTATTATTATTATTATTATTATTATTATTATTATTATTCATTTTAATTGCAAAAATGAGGATGGCATTGCAGACATTGTCTGGTGGCTTTGCCTGAAGGTAGAGCGGTTCCTCGACTTATCTAAAGGTTTGTGGTTCGATCCCCAACTCCTCCAATCTGAATGACGTAGTGTCTGCTGAAACCCAAATTGCTCCCCAATGGCTGTGTGAATACGCCTGCGTGAGTTCCAGAATGCAGGTTGGCACTTTGTAGAGTAGCAATTGAATCTATGAATGCTGGATTGTGTTGTAAAATGCTTTGAGTGGTCAAAAGACTACAAAACTGCTATATCAATGCAGTCTGTTTACCATTTGTTGTCATTATGCAAAGGTTGACAAAGCTAGTTTCCCCTCTTGGGATTAAATTATCAAATGTTATTTTAAAAAGACCAGTTCTGTCTAATTGTGCAACATATCATCATGTGTTTTGTTTTATTTAATAGTAACTTCCTAACACAGCAGACATACAGACAGACAGTAAAGTAGTAAAGCCTCAGTATCACATACTCCAGCTGGCATCTACTGGTTTTCCATCACCAGGATTACAATTCATCCAAGTTTTTTTCCATGATCACACACATGCAAACCTCAAACATAAGCAAAAACAAAACGTGACCACTTGTTTATTGCTAACACGTGAATGTAGATCAGTGAATGAGTCAATGTTTCTTGGCCCTCGTTACTCGGTCAGTGCAAAAGACTAGTAGTGGCACCACCCATGCTTCTGTGTTTTGTTTTGTTGTTGTTGTTTTATTCTAAGCACAGTGTTATACAAATTAAACACACTCTGTTGTTCTGACTGCATCTTTCCAACTGCTTGCATATCCACATCAAGTACTATCAAGCTCTTGTTTTCAAAAGAACACTTCTTCTGAAATTTTTAGCCACATCAAGGGGCAGTTTTAGCTTGTGTGTGTGTGTGTGTATAATAGATACAGAGACACGAGCTACTGCCTCTTTATATTCATCAAGCAGCAGCATGTGAATTGCAGTTTGTTACATAGCCACTTATCACTTTTAATGGAGTTTCATGGCATTAGGTCTCCTCAGAAGAGAACATTCTTCTGATGGCAGTGAAGAGAGGCAGACTGGAGGCAACATCTGGCTGGTGATGTGCAGTAAATTCTTTATAGAAAACATTTAGTTTGAACAGAACTGAAGAGTAAAGACATTAAAACAAGATTTACAACTACATAACATTGCTTTTGTTAGCTAAGATAGCATTTTATCAACTGCAGTTTACCTGTGGCTAATGTACATCAGTCAGACTAGACATTTGCGTGCACCTGCCTCATTCATCTCATGCAGTATCTTTTGCTCATGAGCCTCTGGGCTTAAATTTTGATGTCAATGATCTAAATAGTTACAAACTTATAGATTCAATTACCAAAAATGCAATACTTGTTGACCTCGGTGACCTTGATTCTGTTATTGTTGTCTCTTCATATCTGCTGCATCTACATCAGTGCAGCAAATCAAGATTTTCAGAGGGTGTTAAATTGCTCACAATTTCACAGAAAGCAATGCTAAAGAATAAGGCACAAAGAAAAAAAAACTGTGGTGAAAAGAATCTAAGTACATTTACTCAGGTATTGTACATGTGAACATTTTTGTAGAACTTGAACTTCCATTTTACATTTATTCCACACCAAGTTACTAAATGCTTTGATGATTAAGAATAATAATACGAAAAATAATCAACAAATATTCTAACATGAGACAATTTTTAATCCCCAGAAAGAAATTCACAGGCTACCCAGCAGAATAAAATATGAAATAATTTAAATAAGCTCCATCTTTACCAATTGCAAAATTTAAGTGATGACCACATTAATGCAGCAATATTGTCAATAATAATACAATATTCAGACCTTATTTTGGTACTATAGCTTAATTTTGGTGCCAATATGTTTCTATACTTTTGTTTAGATAACATTTTAAATGCTAGAGTTTTACTTGTAAAAGATCCTAGTACTTATGTTAGCCTAATGAGACAGCACACTCACAGCGGCTCAGACTAAACCTCCACTCTAACCTCGCAATTTCAGAGTACAATTCATTGTATAATGACAACAAAGCTGCTTTACCTTTACTTCTTTTAACATAGACCAAGTCAGGTTAAACAGCAGGTTGGAGCCAAAAAAATGTAATGCTTCTTTATTAACACACCACAATAACATCCCCTTGCTCCTGTTTTAAGTTTATAACTTGAACAAGTCCAAAAGTGTTTGTCTTAAGTTGTGGTAACAGTTGTTTTGTGCAGCGCAATAAGGATGCCTGTCACAAGCCTCCTCTAAGGAAAGAAGGCAAATGCAGGGAAAGGTCACATGACAAAACCATGAAGTTATACAGAGAGTTTTACAGTTGTACACTTAAAGAAGTATTCACCAGGAGCCAAATTCAGGTCAGATGGTTCAATATCAGTCAGCCACAGGCAGAGAAGAATTCCCTCCCTGTGCCCACTGTGTTGTATAGATTTGACCTGTCGTGATCGACCTCTTGTATGTGTGACAAAATAGTTCTTCATTTTTTTAGATCATAGTTTTAAATAGACTGAGTAGCAAAGAGTTTGTTGTGCAGCTGGTAGAAAACATGAACTTTAACACAGATTGTCCGATTGCTTGACTCATATGTACATTAGTGTGACTTAACCCTGCCAGTGACAGTGGTATGTCAGATGTACTTCCACTATAAAAGTCTGTAAATCAGCACACACAGCTTAAGGCAAGCTGACATCACACTTCCACTTCTCTACATCACTCTATCAAAGCATGACAGACCAAATCAAGCATTTGTTTTCTGTTTCTGTGTGATCTTCAGCTTGTCAAACTCACATTTAGGTAAATATTACAGACTTTAGTCTTCCTATCCACATCAGGATGCATTGTGATCCCTCTAGGAATTCCTTTTTTAATTTCGCCAAGTATAAAAGGGTCAAAATGATCATGACCACATACCTGCTCACTGATTACATTCCCATCAGCCTCAGCTGTTCTTTTTGTTTATTCTTAATAGCATACTGACACACTAAACTAAGATGGCAAACGTTTTACCTGCTGAATACCAGCATGTTAGCATTGTCACTGAGACTATATTAGCATGTTGATGTTAGCATTTACCCCTACACCTGCTAGCATGGCTTTTTGGACTTTTTGCCATTGCTGTTTACTTACTGACTAGAAACTGGCAGCAGGTGTAGCAGGATTGGTCTTTACAGTTAATGAATTAGTAGCATAATGGGATTTGTTTGTGTAACCAAATTTAATATAAGTATGGGTCAGGTTTTTCATTTTTAAGGGTGTGGAGAAATTGGCTACTTAGCAGGCCACTTCAGATATTCAGCAGCATTCAAATACTTTGAGTCACAGTATGAAAAAAAGAAAGGGAAAAAAAAAGCATTCACAAACACAAAGCAGCTTCACAGCAGAAGTTGTGGGTGTCTGAAGAAGTGCAATGACAGACCAAAACAAAGACAGGCTAAAGTTTGTAGCATCAGGGCAGCATCAGCACGCATCACAGTAGAATACTGATATGGAAGACATGTTGTCATGGCCTGACCACCATATACCTCCCCCCCAGCAGCAACCAAGGGGCCACAGGAGCTGGACAGGGGGCTGAGGCGAAGAGCTGCGTCATGCATCTCAATGCAAACCAGGCGCGTCGACCTGTCAGCCTGGAGAGCCCTCTCTCTTCTGGCGATGTCACCCGAGTACCCCAGCCAGTTCAACACTCGTCAGCATTTATTTTCATAAGCGCAGGAGCGGTGAGCTGTCACAGTCTGAGCGAAGACACCACTCAGACTCCCTCATTTGTGTGTACAACTGAAACACACAGGATGCAGAAAATACCTTTGACAATTTACCACCTTTATCGCCTTGGCACTGCAACACTGTTGCACACACACACAACTAAGTTTTGTAAACGTCAATATAAAAGGCTTCAAATGTCAGGTGTTCACCACAATCTTCCACAGATAGAGGATTAACAGCTTAAAAAGTCTTCATCCCCAAGGAAACAGCTGACTTTTAGTCCTCTATCAGTCTTGGCAAGGCTCAGCAGGAGTAGTTGGGCTGTAGTCTTTCACCTGTCACACTGCACCGGGTCGTGTCTTTATTTTCATATTTTTTCTCCTGTGCAGTTCCATGGGTGTAATTGTGGTATGAGATGGTACTTGGAGCTGGGGCTGTTCTCATCAGCACGGAGCAATTACATTTGCCCCGAGGGGTGCTGATAAAAACACACAATGAGAATGAACTCTGCAGTGCCAGGTGATGGTGAGGAGGCTACAGCAGGCCCATATTAAACAGAAGAGGGCCACAGCGCTGTGGAGGTGAATACAGATCACTCCCATACAGGCACATGCAGTCCAGACAAAGCCCAGCAAGCAGACAGCTCCACGGTTTCAGACCAGGACACTGGGCTTTGTCAGCCCACTGACCTGTGAAAGGAACCAGCCTCCATCTCCCTCGCCTCATTATAGTGGCCAGTCAGGTTGATCGAGTAGCATTACCAAAAATATCAATCCCTTGTGGCAGTGTTTGTGTGCAAGTGTGTATATGTGTTGTTGTTTTTTTTTAATACTGAACCTATTTATCATGTGTGCAATGTATTTGCATTCTTTTTTATTTACCATTGGAAGACACTGATTTGAAGACCAGCGTATTTTTTGCTGTGCTTAGACCCACAGGCGAGACTGTCCATGACTGACTAGTCGCCTGATGAAGTTGACACATTGGCTGTTGCACCTTTAAATTTAATTAGGGGCCGACTGTTTTCTATGAAAACATCAGGGGAGCAATAACACAAAGGATGAAACTTGCAGTCATTATTTACAGGACCATGGTGACTCAGCTGTTAGTTGTTAGTAATTTCCCCTCACCGCTAGAAGTTCCTGGGTTTGATTCCTGTGGCAGGACTCCTTAGTGTGCATTCTGTATATTCTTGCTTAAATTTCTCACCATCAAAACATGCATACAGGATGAATGTTAACTGCCCATAGCCATGGCAGTGGCATAGACCTTGAAACAATGCTAAATGGACAGCATTACACCAGGGACACACAAACTGCATTACATCTGCATCAGCAGCACGTCTCCTTATTCTTTCACGCCTATTAAAACAGATTAAAACAGTCACATGGCACGCAGGAGATGGACGTCGGACGCCCGGCGGACGCCCAGCGGTAGTGACGCAACACTTCGGCTCAGGAGGCTTGCCAATTTTTTTCAGCAAGATGCATGTGGTTCTCTGCTAGATGAAGAAATAACCTGTTGCAGTCATACTGACATCACTAGCAATATTCAGTGTAGTTTCAACATTTTCAGAGTGTCTTTCAAAATAAAACCACTCACAAGCATGTATGTTCAGAGAATCCCTTTATTTAAAGATTTAATTGTGAAGCATTTGAAGGATTGATTGATTGATTTGATTTAGATTTATTGGTCCCCGAAAGGGAAATTCATCTTCACTGACTGTACATTACAGAGGAGGACAACATTGCACATCGCAAGACAGACAACAACAGTAACAACATACAGCCAAACATAACAGTGGAGAACAGTGACAACGACAATGCAGTAGCAGACAGACAGATCAGCGGGGCCTGCTGTTCAAGGCAGCTATAGCTGCGGGAATCAGGCTCTTCCCAAGGCGAGCCCTCCTAAACTTGATGGTTCTGTACCTGCATCCTGAAGGTAGTGGGATGATGTATTGGTACAGTGGATGAGTGATGTCTTGTGCTATGGTGTTTGCCAAGCAAGAGATAGACCTGTTGTGTAGTTCTGTGAGGTTTGGTGTGGGGAGACCAATGATTTTAGCAGCTGAGTTTGTGATGCGTGTGAGTTTGGCCCGGTTGGTGACAGAAAGCGTAGTAAAGAAACATGTGGAACAGTACAGTAGGATGGGCTGAATGATGCTTTGATAGAGTAACAACAGGAGGTGGGGTGCGACATATAGTCCTTTAAGTTTGCAGATGGCTGATAGTCTTTGTTGGCTTCTTTTTTGAATGTCCGTGGTGTGCTGATTAAAGGTGAGTTTATTGTCCAAAGTTATTCCCAAATATTTGAATGTGTCCACTAACACAGAGAACAGTCAGTGCTGTCACAGCAGAACGTGCGCCATACCCGAGAGTACCGCCAAACTGAAGTCTTAAAACAAATGTAAATCTCTCCATACAATAAATTTCTTGAATGATCCCTTGCCACCGGGCCAATGTTGGAGGATCTAGTTGCTACCATTTTCTAGTTATAGCTTTTCTACTACTGGCCAGAAGAATCTTCAATAAGTATTTATCCTTGTGTCGGACTGTTTCTGGGGTTTTACCGAGATATAAATTAATAAAAGAGAAACCTAGATCCACCCCTATTATTTTATTTATCTCAGTTGACCAACCAGGTCTCCTCTGATATTTGCATTTCTGACTCCTCTCCCATTTTTGCTTTATGGATGTTGTAGAATGCTTTTTAGAGGCTTGAATACTTTCGTATATTCCTGAGACCAACTTTTTGTTATCTTTTTTTTTGTATGCATCATGAAATATAGAAATCAAATTGCATTCATTCTCCTCCTTGATTTGTAATTTTTTATTGTATTAGTCTCTGACTTGCAGGTATCTATAAAAGTCCTGCTTGTCCAGTCCAAAAGTGCCTGAAATAAACTCATAGCTCTGAAATCTATCTGGGCAAATTAAATCGTAGGCAACTGGACTTATTTTTGTCTAGGAAGACGTTTCGCCTCTTATCCAAGTGGCTTCATCAGTTCATACGCATCGGTCTCACTAGTCTGCACTAGTCTGACCACAGACCAGAGAGAACAATGACCTGGATGAATGAGAATATTCACAGACATGACTCTGAAATCTACTATTTGAAATGAGGGAACAAAAGGATGTGATACCTCTCCTAACCCACTGCTTAAAGCCCCCATCCAAACTAGTAGGATCAAGCTCGGGGTCATATGCTATCCAATTCAAAACTCTAGCCTGTTTCTCTATTTGTAACTTCCTCAAAACTTTAAACCATAGCTTAAGAGTGAATACAGTCCATTCATTCAAGCTGTCATAATATTTTTAAGCTTGGTTTTTATTTCCTATTATAGATTGTATTGGAATTTTTATCTGTGTGATTTCCAAGCATTTCCATTTAGATTCATAAATTGGAGAGCACCAGTATACTAAGGGTTTCCGTTGTGCAGCGTAGTAATAATCCTGTAAGCATGGTAAAGCTCTTCCCCCCTTCTCTTTTTTCAGCTGCAGAGTCTTAAACTGAACCCTAGGTCTTCTACTGTTCCAAATGAACCTTGAGATCCAGGCATTCCACTCATCAAATTGTTTTTGGGGTACCTCTTGAGGCAATGATTGGAAGAGATAAAAAAGCCATGGCAACACATTCATTTTAATTATTTATTCTATTACTCATATCAAGTGGGAGGAGGGACCATCTCGAAATGTCAGATTTGATCTCTTTATTAATGAGGCTGTAGTTGTTTTCAAAGAGTTTTGACATATCTTTAATGAGGTTTATTCCTAAATATTTTATTAGGGGCGAGTCCCTTTTAAAATTATATTTTCCTTTAATATGTGGGTTGGGAGTATAGTTAAAAGTGAGGGTTTGTTTTTTTTATATTTAGCTTATATCCAGAGTATGAATTATATTTTTTTAGCAGGGACATCAATTTAGGGATACTTGAGTCAGGGCTTGTAATAAAGAGCAGTATATCATCTGCAAACATACAGGTCTTGTGTTCTTCTCTAATCTTAATTCCCTTTAACTCAGAGTCCTCTCTAACCGCTTGAGCTAAATGTTCAATAAATAGCGCAAATAGGGTCGGACTCAGGGGACAGTCTTGGCATGTCCCTCTTTCCAAGTTAATAGTTTGCGACAGGTGTCCATTCACCCTGATCCTGGCTGTTGGAGAGGAGTATAACGTTCTAATACATGTAATAAAACCATCTTTGAAGCCAAGTTTTGCAAGTACCCTATATAGATATTCCCAACCCACCGAGTCAAATGCCTTTTCAGCGTCCAGGCTGATCAACTTTGCACTTTTATGCTTTTTTTTGCCCCTCTTCAGATTTTATAATGGGTGTGTATTTCAGAATCCTCTGCAGGCTTGAGCGGGTGATGTCATCAGCTGAATGGAGAAGCAGTGAAACGTAAATTAAAAATCTCAGAAACAACTCCCAGTAAATCCCACAACTTTGCCAAAACACACAAAAACATCAGAAAACAGTTGGAAATTTTGTGAGGGATCTTGTGATATAGGTTTGGAAGCAGCCAGACTTATACTTAAGGATCTACGAGCCTAAGTTCGAGGCATACTCCAGCCAAAGCCTTTAACTCTCATGTTAATTTGGTCTCACACTTTCACCAAAGATTGAGTGGTGTACTATTTTTAAAACTGACATATCTTAGTCATTTTAATGTTTATCCACACAAACAGCATATGTACTTCTTTAGTACAACCTTGTGGTGCTCAAAATCACCTCATTTTACCGAAACAAGACATAGTTTTTGCAGGATACAGCTTTGTTTGATGGGAACTTTTCCTTCTTGTCAGTCCTTGACACAGTGCAGTCAATGCTAATGAAGTGACAGTTGAAGACATATAGTCCAATTTCTCCCATTATGACTAATGATGCTGTAGTGCAGTGGTTAATGCACTAAACTGGTATCCCAAAGGTCAAGAGTTCAAATCTCAGGCTTCCACATTTTTCACACTCATAAATATAAATACATGGTTTACTTACTCATTTGCTGATTCATACTTTCTTCTATTTATAGACATAGCAACTTACCATAGCTCATCTATCTTCTAGCCTTCAACTGTAAAGTAGTTTAATGTTATTCTCTAAACTCAGTCAAGTTGCTGCTGATCTCAGTTAACATGTCATCTGCTGTGTCCTATATGCTGGACTTTGAGGAGCTCTTCTCTCCTCCTGTTCTCTACTCCTTCTCCTTCCTTCTCATCCTTTCTTCCCCCTCTTCTCTGCTCATCCTCTGCTTCTCCCATTTCTCTTTATTCTTCTCATCTTCCTCTCGCTTTCTTCTCTTCTCTCTTTTTAAAACTGCCATATCTTAGTCATTTTAATGTTCATCCACAATCAAAGCATAATGTATTTCTGCTTTGTTTGAGGGTGCATTTTCAGAGCTTTCACTGTGTTTTTACATTGTGTCTCCACTGTGCACACACCTCATGCTTATAGGCGTCTGTCTGTCCGTCTTTCTGTCTGTATCTGTCTTCTCCTCTTCTCTCTTTTTCCCTTCTCTAATCGTCTCTTCTCTTTCACCTCTCCTGTCTCCTCCTGTCTCCATTTTTTCTCCTCTTGCTTTGAATGAAAGTAAACATTTAAATCTGAGAGTGTTCAGCAATTTATGTTTTTTCTGTTTTTACACTTATTTTAACTACTTCCAAATTTTAACATTACAGTCATCCACCTGCTACTTTAATTCCTTGATTCAATACTTGTCAAGGTTCATGGTTTATTTCACCCAAATATAACTGTTCCCCTAACTTCATATTCCCTTTGACCAACACATCCACTTCAACTTCTTGCTTTTCTATCAGATGCTACTGCACTCTCTCAGTAGAATGAAGGTTCTGACACCACTTCTGCCTGGATTGCATTATAGCTTCAAGGTTGATCAGCAGTGCAGTTTTCAACATTAGCTTTTGTTTGCAATTTATTATATATCTCTGCATTTTTTCAGCAATGCTTTTGCATTTTAGCTCTCAGCATTTACAAGGCATTTTCAGCAGGAAATGCATTTTTTCTAGTTTTTAATTGCAGTGATTAGATAAAAAAGTGTTTTGCTTCCTGCATCCTGTGAATTGTATATTCACTGGTTTTATTTAGGAATTGACAATATGTCACTTACCAATCACTCATGTCAAATAAGGCATGCTGTAATTAATTCATGTTGCCCATCTCACATCAGACCCTATAAGCATTAGTACACTTATTGGAATAACAGTCTTAACTACTTGACTACCCCCTTCATGTTTCGTTTCCCAACACACCAATTTTAGTGTTATTTTTGACACTGATTAAAATCCCCCACTCACCTAACTCAAGTTTATTGAAAAATTAATGTGTGGGAATAAAAACAGTGTCCACAAAATGCCCCATAATTACAGTGTGGGTTCAACACAAGAGAGTGAGTGGGCTTTTTGCCACACTAAGTGAGTAACAATGCCTTTAAACTTTGTGAGAACTTCACATATTATTTTTTAAATTTCCATTTTTAATGATATGATTTGTCCACTGTCAGAGAAAAACAATTGAAGGGAAGTGTGAGGAAGGCTGCTCATACATTCCAGTATTTTCTGTTTAGAAATAGTATTCAACCAAACATCTAATAATAAATTATTTTGTTAATTAAACACATTCCACTTACTTTGATTGAATGTTATTTTTTTTATTCCCAACTGTTTTGTGTATAAACACACAAACGTATTTTCACAAAATGCATTACTTGCTCTTCATTTACAGGAAAAACATTAAAAAGAACATAAGCTCATCATTTCAACCAAAGTTCATCAACCATAAAAACCTAGCTTGATTCCAATTTAAATGGAATATAAAACTGGATTATATAATAGACTGTTAACTCCTACACATTGACTTTTGACTCGTGTCCTGTTGATGCAAGCCCTCTTACATGGTTATTTGGACACAAGGGGCCAAGTGCAAAAGTATTGTAAGCTGCAATATGGAACTTTCATCCACAAATTAGTGAACGAAACATTTTAGTCATCAGTGTGTGCCACTCCGCCCCTGTTTTGGTTTTCAGTGAAATTTGAACATGTTGGAGCATATTAACTGTCTTACAGGCCATTGTGAAATGGTTTTATGCCGCTATTACATGACAATAAACTAAAAACATTTATTTTTTAATTAAGAATTACATTTTAACAAACATTTAGCAAATTTCTAGAGACTTTGTCATTATTTTGTGTTGTATTATTTTATATTCATTACATTTAATAGTATAGTGACTGTAGGCCTATAGAAAATAGATGGTCCTGGATCAGTGCTAAATTAGCACACACATTTGCAAGCTAGTTTGTAGTCCACAGATCACTGGCTATTAGAGAATCCTAATGTTAACACCATTATGAGTTTGACTGCATTTTATTCCATATCTTTTAAAGCTGGAATCTACAATCTTGGAGATTTGAAAGCTGAATCTCCTCCACACTCCTCCCCCTCTGTCCGACGTCATGTGCCCTCCCCTCTGAGCTCCGTTTTGCCCTCCCCTCGGAGCCTCCTACCGACACTCCTCCTCCCATAGAAGAATGAGCAGGCGGACCACAAACAGCATGCGAGTTTTGAGAGGGGAGTGACATCAACTGAGAGCAAATAATTTCACCAACAAAATTCAACGATGTTGGAGTCACAGATATGACAAACTGTGAAGTTATTACAATGCATGTTGAAACAAACGTGACTCTTATTACTCACTACAATATCCACAGCTGCCAAGCTAACGTTAGCGTGTTAGCACGTTATTGAGGTAACACTATGAGTGTCATGTCACAACTATGTAATGCTAACTAAACAGCTTGCTCTGCCACTGGGATAACAAGAGACACGCTAACAATATCAATCATGTACGTTAATACGTCACTATGTCGCTACGTAAAGTCGTAGATAAGTGTTGGTTTTGTGGATTACTCGTTACATAAAAATCGTTATTTTGCTTTTAAGAGTTCCCATGAGAGCATGTCAGGGTCTCTGGTGCCAAGCACATCCACAGGCCGCGGTCGTGCTCAAGGTTGAGCATGAGAAGTGAGATGGGCTGCACCAAGCGGGGGTCGGGGAGGAAGAGGCAGACGACGGGATCCAGCTGCAGTTTATTACCGGAATAACAACTTGAACCGGGAGACCTTCAGAGGATAGAGGCTCTCCAAGCAGAGCGGATTGCTTATGAGGATGTATGTATATTATGACTTTTAGTTTTATATTGTATGATATAAACAACAACAAACACAAAAAACACTTGAGTGCATTCAATATGCGCTTGATCCATTGTACCTTATCTCTGCATGGGAAAAACAAAGGATGTGTATTCTAACAAAGGGGCAGATGACATAAAGCAACACAATCCAAATGCAATGTCAAAGAACTACATAAAAATAAAAACAAAATTCTAGAATCAAACCCTGAGCTGCACCCTTGTTCTACGTGTGTATGTCCTATGCAGGTTCTAAGAAACTGCAAGACTACATTTATCCACTTGTGTGCAATAACATAATATATTCGTATAAGGCTTTTAAAAATGCTGAGCAGCTATCTGCAACTTTTTTCGGAATATTCATTTGTCTTTTTGTAACCTATTAAAAAAAGTGCAATACTATTTTTTTAATGTACCAGGTAGCCTTAAAAAAATGATTGAATTTGGACTTATTCTTGTTACTGCACATTGTATATGTTTACCTCATTGTCTTTAATTTCCGTTTTTTAAATTG
>JAQLOL010000008.1:22885742-22898065 GCA_029783665.1 Naso thynnoides
TCTATGGGCCGCATAACGCCGAAGTAAACCTGGAAGTCAGAAACTTTTTCGGCGTATGCGCCAGGCAAGCAACTTCCATTGAAATGAACGGCGGCCATTTTCCGGTCTGGTATCCAATTCTTATAATACATCCATGCTCACTGACCATTTATTTCCTGTATCAGTTCGTCATGGCCCCGCCCCTTTAGGAGACTAGAACCAGTCTTGAGTCCATTCATTCTTACGGGAGAAACGAACGTGGTCACAGATTATGACCAGTTCTTTCGCCCAGTTGTCACCAAGATACACATTCAGCCCATTTTTCATAAAACACATATCTTCTGAACATTCTGACACAAAAATGGCTTTTTTCAGACACACAAATCAGAAGAAAATTATCTTTGATCGAGACCTGTCTCTGTCTCAGCAACACATTCTTTTGAGATTTGGGAACCCACCTTGTTTTATGACAGACATAAATGGAAATTTATGTGGTCTTATAGGTGAAATCATGAACTCAAAGTTAAAACTTACATTAAACAAATATCACGTGACGCTAAACCCACCTGCTTTTATCCATGCACAGGGATGGTGGTTCCTAACTGTCTCCATGGGAGACGTGACTCCACCCACTTAGGAGACGAGAGGTGTGTATACCATTTCACACCACTGGCACAGCGAACAGTGCGGGATCTTGTGTTTATAATTGACTTTCTTTGACTTTCTTTATAAGTTACAGAAGGGAACACTAATTTACTGTCTTGTTTGCTTCTTTTCTTCTTTTCGCCTTTCTCTGAAGACAATCTGGAAAAATGTCCGTCTTTTCGGTACAGTTTGTTACAAAGTAATTGGGCAACCAATAGATAGCTAGTGATTAGAACACCTGGAGTAATACAAAGAGTAATAGATAAAGTCACATAATAATTACATAGTTACGCAGTAATACATAAAGTTAAAGGTCCCAGTGCTGTTGTACACTATATCAGCACTCATAGAACCAAACTGCTTGGTAGGACTAACTGTTGTATAACAAACATTGCACCTGCCTAACATAAGCATGTTAGCTTTGTTTTGGTGAGGTTGTTGTCATGTAAACCTTGGTATGGCTGAAAGCACCACTTTCTTAAACTGGCAGCTTTACCAAGTTATTGTTGTTTCTGCAAACTCTGTCTTGTTCAGTTTCGTTCATTTCCATCCTATTTTTCTTGCATGATATAATTGTAACTTTTATTTAACTACTTTATCCTTGGTGCAGTTTATCTCTTCTTGACATTTTCTATACTGTGTTTTTAAATATTCACCGTTTCAATGTCCTACTCTTCCCCATAAGAATCAATAATCTTTTACCTTATGTTTTGGAAGAGGTAAATCATTTTTTTTACTGCATTTTAGCAGTTTAAGAACACACAAAGAACTGTATGTTTAGCATTGCATGCTGGTAGTTATTTAAGGGCCTGCTGTGGTTCAAACTTGTACAATGAAAAAAGCACATGTGTGCAAAAATACACACATAGATGTGCACAGGCATTCATGCATGCACGACAGAACATCCCAGCTCCTCTAACTGGCCACAACACCACGACTTCAACAGCAACTTTTCCTGAGCTGCCGTTTCCATCTCATCTGTTTGACACCACACAACACACAAATTGGTCTTTTTTAAATTTTAAATGGGAAGTCCCATTCTGTGGCTTCTGACATTTTTATCTCCTGCATTTTAACGAGAGAATAAGAGACAGGCAAGCCTTGGTTCTTTTCCAAATCCTCATCTGCCCTACTCATCAATTTGTTTCTCCACTTAGGCTTCCGTTAATAGCAATCATTAAATTGTGAAAATGTTCAGCTCCTGGGATTTCTCTCTTCTCCTCTTCTCTCTCTGATGCTCTCACCCCCTCAGTCCTTGAAATCTATATCCAGAATCACTGTCCATCACCACAACAACACATTTATGCTGCCTCCTCATGTCCTCAGGCTCTTTACACTCCTCTTGAGCAGTGTGTGCTTCATTTACTCCGGTGTGCCTCTTTCCTGCAGAGCTTTATTTTAAGTCGTTTTAACCTGCCTGCTGTTTTACTGAAGCCTGATGGTTTTCCAAAAGAGCTCAGGTTGCAGCTACAAATAAAAACAAGTAACTGAATGTGTTCATTTTCAAACAAAGCTATATTTCACATCCAAATGTTCAATATCCCTCAGAACTTCAACCAAACAAAAGATCCACATGGAATTTGCTGTGCAGGGTGACATTTAGCATAATTCAATGGAAAATAAAATACAATTTCAAAGACATTTTAACACTGTGTGATGAAAAGGCCACACTTTTCTTAATAAGGGACAAAAAAGCTTCTGACCCCATGTTGTCATGGTAAGATTTCCTCTCACGAAGCAGTTTTTAAGGAAATTAATACACTTCAGTGCCTCACGGGCATATAAGGGCATGAGTCATTATCAACCAACACCGTAGAGTTTTGGAAAAGTGTGATTACGAGGAAGCTATTTGAGGACAGAGGAGACTATATTGTATCAGGAGGAGTGGAAGAAAAAATAACATGAAAAGCAACAATGGCTAAGGGGAAATGATTTATGGTGATGTGAAGCTGCAGCAGATCTCTCCAACAAAGTAGCTGGCTGTCTCACGGTGAGATAAGAGGAGGCAGATAGGATGTTTCCCTGACAGACAAGGTGACAATCCGGCCTCAGTGTGTGTAAACAAGAACACCACTATCTCTCCCTGCCCGACGATGAGGTTAACACCTCTGTCCATCAGCTGGGCTGCCATCATTGCTCACAGTGCCCTCCCCTCTCCATGTGCTTGTCAAGGCCCGGGAGAAGGGAAGTCGCACTTTCTGCTGTTGGTGCGTGCCAACATGGCTGGCAGAGGGAGGAGATGAGGTGGCACATGGTGACACAGAATGCCAGAGTTTTATTAGTTCTCTTCACAGCCTTCATTTCCCCCAAATTTTAGACAAGGTCGACAATCACATTTTGTCTGCACGGTACACACAGCAGTCCTCAGAGCTCAAAATTCCTTAAAGCAAGACTGAGTGGAGGGCTTGGGGTGATGCAGTAGTTTGAATTGAAAGATCACAAACAGCTCAGCTTTTGTAGTCTGAGTAGCATCAGACTGATGTTTTTGGTCCTTTTGAAAATAAATGCATATTAGCATTTGATTTTAAAAGTGTAACTTATTTTCTTAAATTTGTCGTGTCTTTTACATATTTCAGATTCATTAGTTTTCATTAAGGGTGTAAGAAAATATCGACACATATCAATATCGCAATATTATGTTTGACTTGATGTATGTATGATTTTCAAATCATTTCAAGTCATCATTATTTAATTAATAGTTTACATGCAAAGATTCATGGCAGTCATTTTGTTTTTTGAAGCCCGTCATGTCTATTGCACAGGAGCTATTGCTATGATTTGATACTAATTGCACAAAAAAATACTGTTTTCTCAGACTTTATCGATATTGTGATGTATTCGATATACTATGGCAGTTTTCCTAAAATTTGATTGAAAATATATTGCAATATATTGCCTTGCTAACAGTATTGCAAAATATCACAGTATATCTTATCGTAACCCCTGTATCGTGATACGTATCACATTGCCAGATACTTGCCAATGCACAGCCCTAGTTATTAGAATTGTTCAATGCTCATATTACTTAAGGATTAATGTAAAATTACAAACAGATGTTTAGATCTAAAACTGGACGAAAGCATGTTGTTTTATTACTTGCAAGACAATCAAAAAAGGCTGGGTTTAGAGATAGATCCATAAGTTCGAAGGCTTATTGGATGAAATGAAATTGCACAGTGGACTATAATACTATGATAGATTTTACAAATGATCAAGCAAATCTGTGCACTTAAAACCTTTTTTGATTGGCTAATGCAGATGACATGGCAGTGTTAGTTTTGTGAGCGGGAAAATATTTGCTGATGACCTCTTTTAAATGACGAAAAGCAGACTATGATTAAATAAAAGCTTTTAATAATGAAAACTTTGGCGAAATGTAGGCTACTTGTTTTTTGTTTTTTCAAAGAAAAACTAAATAATGATGGATAAATTGACAAATAAATCAGTGTGTTGATGAAAAATCTTATTAAACCACATGCATGCATCGGTGAATCACATCCTGGAGCTAAAAATCACACAAAATATCCCTGGGCTGATTCAGAAGCCTGATCTGTGTCACTAAACATTAGTGAGAAGGATCTGGTTTTTTGTGACAGTGATGTTAATGGATATTAGAAAGTTGCTGGAAGAAACACATTTTATGGAGTTTAATTTACAATCCACCAGAAATTGGACCAAAATGTGGCAACAAAAAAGCTGAACAAACAAATAAAACGTAGAGGCAGCCCACTGACATTTATGAGTTAACATTATTGAGTGTTGCGGATAAAGCATTAACAGTTCTTTCAGTTGGTTATCTTTTGTATTGCTATCTGTGGGAACGTGTCAGTTCTAGGATAAATGTCTCCAGTCAGCTGTGAAAATCTTCATGTAGATACTCACTGAAGAAATATCACTACGTTATCTGACGTTTTAGCTAGAAAAAGACGGCTGGATTTATCAAGGAGAGTTAATAATTGGTAATACTGCAGGGCAGAGTGACATGGATACTGTGACTTTCCCACTAACTGCAGTGGAGATTATTTTTGAGTTTTGTTATTTAGTTTTACCTTCAGTGCAAGTACGTAATATAATCCGGATAACTGTTTTGTTTGTTTTAAAGCAATTCAGACATAAATCATTCAATGAGTACATTATCATCATAACTGATAAATAGTAATCAAAACAACTAAATCCAAGTTGTAATTGACCAGAATTAATTTAAACATTTACACTTAAACCCATTACAGCCTCTGAATATAACAGAATCCAGACAGAGGGGAGTCTATTTATTTTTTTACAGTGTATTTTGAACGATATGTTAGGAGAAACGTTTCATCCTCCTGGGGCCTCTAGTGGGACTTAGACTTGTGTTATTTTACTTGACGGTGGCAAAGGTTTTTATTCTGCATCTGCCTCATTCTGCCCTAAAGCTGTGCCTGGTAACCTTGTGATCCGGTAACCCCAAGAGACAGTAAGGAACTGCTGTCTGTATTTTTCCCCCATCTGAGGTATGCTATTACCCAGAAATTGTGCAATGTTACATCAGTGAACTGTATCCTACACAGACGGAAAGTATAGGGGTGAAGATGGTCTAGAAAATCTATTTGGAGCAGCTCAAGCCACCATTACTGATTTTCTATAATTGGCATTAGACTGATAAAGGTTTAAATTCTGCTTTGTTAAGCATTTCAGAGTTGCTTATACACACACTAAAAAACAGGCCTGGGCTACAGGACTAAAGCAAATACTTATTAGCATTCTTCGTGTACAGTATTACGACACTGTGAGAATAAGTGTGATTGTCAGGCTATAAAGCCCTATTCACAGCCTGGGGACCTCTAGTAATTTGTAATAGTTGCAGGGGACATGATCTTAATCCCGTGTGAATCGACCATGTCCAACCATGAGCAAAGTGAAAATTCCACCGCAAATTACCTACCACATTTCACCAAACACTCAGGTCCTGCGATAATGTAAGAAGTCCCGTGCAACATCGACATCTCTGTGATTTGCTGGGATTGTTTTTTTTCTTCTCTTTTTAAGGTTTTTGTTTCCTCTGCACCGTTTCTCTGCCTCTTTCCTGGTCAAAAAGAACAATGGAGGCTGCCTTTGACGGTCTTGACAATAGGGTGCATGTCCTTGGGTGCAATGTGGTACACCATTCGCAGAAAGAGCAAGCTGAAAGAAATCAAAAGACTGAAAACTCGAAAAATGATGGGATTGAGATGGATGACATGCACTGCAACATGCGGTAAGGAACATTTTTCTATCTCTCAACATGCTCAACAGTGTTATGTAGCCTAAAGCAAAGCCTTGACATCGTATCCGGGAGTAATGTCAGTAAATTTGAGTTAACTCAAAGGCTTCGCTTATCCTGTGCGAATGCGCCACACGAAACACAGACGTGTGGGGGTAATTTCTAAATTACATGAGGTCTCCAGGTAATTCTAATCCCATGCGAATAGGGTTTAAGAGAACAGAGTCCTCCTGACAGGCCACAAGGAGGCTTGTGTTGCTGTAAGGGGAATGCAGGACCCCACACTGTAAGACAGACACACTTGGAGACTTGGAGAAAAGAGACTGTTAAATGGAGTTGTTTAACCAGCTGCTACAAACTGCAAATATTCACCTTTTTAACTGAGCAATGACATCCAAGCATGAACTGACTGACTGGACAGAGAGCTGGTCACAGGGAGGCAAGAGAGTGGACCAGCTAATCCAGTGAGTTATCCATCTAAAACACCTTCTGGTAGGAAGGATTCTGTCACACTTTCACATCGTTTGCAACACATAGAAAGGCATCAGGCGACAGGTTTCCTAGCTTTTTTTTTATAGCTCTGCTTAATAGTGTTGTAGTCAAGACCACAATAACTGAGACAAAGACTTGACTGAAACCGGAGCGTGCCGACACCGACACAAGACCAAGACTTTTAGGGGCAGAGACCAAGTCAAGACCAAGATTATTTAAAAAAATTCCTCTGATTTCAGGGCAGTGACAGTTAATATTGAGTTAAGTTAATATTATCCCAGTGTCTCAGTGTGCGCTGCCTCGCAGAACCTGCACTCAGCCGAGTGTTGTCTCTTGTATTTTGTTTTGCTTCTGAATTCTCTGTGACTAAGGTAGCCAAACTTAGATGAATCAAAAAATCTAACTATAAATGACTTACAACTTGGCTGCATTTAAAGAGGAAAGTTTTACATCCAGTCACAGTCAACAAATAAATCTGTTGAGGTCTTGACTGGTCTTGCTTAAAAAGTCTGCTATGTCAGATAAGGCCAATTTGCTTGTACAGTGTGCTGCAGTTTGACGTTTGGTTTCTCTTAAAGTGGACTCTAACTTGCCAACTCTGCCACAGGGCTACTGCATTTGGTTTTCTTTTCAATCCCAAACATTCTGCACCTTCACAGCCTAAACTTACTATTTACATTAAACCGAATTGAGGACTTTCATTTTCACCCCAACACCTGATTTGGTCTGAAAGGAAGTGGTAAGTAGTAAGGCTTCAGTAAGTGGGAAGGATTTACAAAAAGCCAAGGTTAGCAAGCGGCACAGCAAGATTATTTCAAACAAACCTTGCAAACATTTTAAAATTGATGAATTGTTTTATAAAACTTTTTAGAAATACTGAAAATAAAAAAAAAACCCAGCAAGTTATCGGAGTCCAAGGTCACCGCTCCCGCTTGCTTGTTTTTACGGACTAACATTCCAAAACTCATTTCAGGCTATTTGATTTTTGGTGTTACAGAGAACAGCAGAGAATGTTCTCATTTCAGAAGTGTAACCAAAAATTTTTGACATGTCATTTTTCTTAACAATGGATCAAATGACAGTAGCCCCTTTACAGAGCCTGCTCAAGATATAATTTTACAAGAACATGATTTAAAACCCTCCCCTTCCTCAACATGTGGTTCATCACACTGTCCCTTCATTTTTATGCCATGTATGTTTTTAATCTGTTGGGATATGATGACAGAGTTTGTTTATGAGTCTGTTTTCTTCCTCTGAGCTTGAAGCCGTCCTGCTTTTGACTACTGACTAGGCCTGCAAGATGTCACGCTTGTGTGCCTATTCTGAGCTAAACCTGCTCTAGCCGAGGTGACAGAATGTCAGCCGTTAGCCCCCTTTAACAGCCTTCAAACGTCTCAAGAGTCTTTGACACGTGCAACCGACGCTTATGCTGCTCTGGTTGTCTGTCTTGTGCACAACATGTGAGGAAACCCAGTCTTCGGCCTATAGAACACCTCTGTCGTTTACCCAGAAAGTGTACACTCTCCTCCTACACCATCCAATGACCCCCGCAGTTCAGTTTTTTAACCTCTTACCCTTTACCTGGCCCCCAGTGGCTTCACATCCAGCTGCTGATGTCAGGATTGTTTCCCGTTTGTGCTGCACAGCCACACCTACATCCCACTCTCTGTTTGAGTTCCTCTGGTTTGTGTATTTGCCTGTTTTTGTGCTTGTATAACCCAAATCCTCACGTCATTCCACTCAAACAGGCTGTCTTGGTGTATTAGGGGCTACAAGAGGAGGAAAATGTAATAAACGGTGAGTCCTGGTGCCCTGTCAGCACGGCTGAGCCTCCAGAGAGGCCTGCCTATCACGGACGGCACCCATGACGGCACAGATTATACCGTAGACCGCAATAAGCCTGACACATGGAGAAGTCAGAGATTACAGCAGCAGACTATTTCCACCATCTATTAATGCAGCTGTAATCGTCATCTCCAGCATTCAGTCCGTAATGTAGCGAGTACACAGCACTCTCTAGTGGCGAAACATCGATCCAAACACTTGGGTGTTTTTTTTGTTTGTTTTAATTCCAATATTAAAACACATTACAAAGTCAGTATGCAAATACCCTCATTTGTTAAATTAAATTATTGGAAATGCACAAGCACTGAACAGGTCTTTGTTGATGTGAACAACAGGCCAAGAGCATAAATTATTCCATGTTTGCACTTTAAGAGGCCATCTCCTTAGTTTGGAAACTAATAAATATGACACTACTTTGACAAGTGTAAAATACAGGCATACCAAGTTTGACATTAAGTTTATATGTATATATGTTTTCATTATATTGACTTAAACAATTAGCCCGGCAGCTCACACTATCTATCATACTGAAATCAAGCAATAGATGATCACATTAAATAAAAGTAAAGGAGTCTGTGAGTGAAATCAGGCAGTAAGAAACCACTGAGAGAAAAGGTGCATAAGCAATGCATTTCCAGTGAGAGGAGTTTCCTTTAACTATGTGGAGAGACAAAATAAAACACTGTGCACACCCAGCAGTGTCGCCACATTCTAAAGAAATGTTAAGAGAGCAGGCATTGTTGCAAACAACTTCCTGTAGTCCTAAAAGGACGACACAGTGCAAAAACAATACAACTTGGATGCGATGCTACGACACAACTGACAGTGCAATAAATCCCAGCCTCAAGTGACACCAACACTGTTACTGGTAATACAGTCACTGGTAAATCTGATTAACAGTAGAGGACTCTGACTTGCAGGCTGCTGCTACTGAGTACATGAGGTGGCGAACAATCAGCACCATCAAAGCCCTGCGCCGAGTCTT
Source organism: Naso thynnoides (assembly GCA_029783665.1). NCBI lineage: Eukaryota > Metazoa > Chordata > Actinopteri > Acanthuriformes > Acanthuridae > Naso > Naso thynnoides. The sequence goes on from JAQLOL010000008.1 coordinate 22,894,928, forward strand.
CAGAGTTGCAGTGCATTCTCATGTCCTCAGGTTGTTCATGGAGGCTTGAAGAATAATTCCAGGTCATTACGATCCAGGTTCATTTTTGCTCTTTTGACCCTTGTTTCTGTTTGTTTTATTTCATTTATACTGACCAAGGTCAATGCTGGGATCTGAAAACACAGGTATACTCTAAACACAAGCAGACAATCAGATCATACACAAGGCAACAGTTTAGCCAGAGCAGCTAAACGCACACTTTAGGCCTTTTGATCTCACCTGCACAGAAGACACAGTCCAGCTCTCTTAACACTTTATCAAACTAATTTGACATATTAAGTTCAAGGATACTACAGCTGAAAGCTCTAACATCGTTAATTTTTTTTTATCCTTGTTTCTTTTTCTTTTCTTTTGGCCACATTACACCTGCATCCACCCTCTTTTACTTCGTGTTATAACGCAAAGTAAGCACGTCCAAAATGTTGGTAATAATTCATCATTGTAGAGGAACACTGAGTGTACATGACTACTGAAAGTATGGTATGTCAACACACAACAGATGTTACAGGGAATGTCTTCCTTCCAAAAAGGTCTGACTAATGTGGAGGTTTCTTAAGAACTGGTCTGATTGTCAGGCTGCTTGTGTTTCTGTATCTGGCGCCGTTCATCTCCTTTAGGAACACATTCTGACATCACAGTAATTACCTTGGTGAGTACAAAGTTATTAAAACAGCTAGAAACGACAACCAAAATGACAAATGCCTGACCAAAGTTGTAATAAACCTGATTTATCCTTTAAGTACAAAACAAAAGAAGCATTCAGCATATTGTTATGACTCTTTGTTTCAATAAAACTCAACAAGAAGTTGAGAGGAGTATACACACACACCCACCCACCCACACACACACACACACACACACACACACACACACACACATCAAAAAAGGAGACATGGCTATCCTAGTGCTTGGTCTTCGGCCAAGGAGATTTGTGGGTTTGAAAATTTGGTGTATTTACAGTTTAACGAGTCTGTGGAGGCTCAGTGAGTCCATACATGTTCTGCTGGATTAAAATAGAAGGTGTGTCTCATTTGACATTGTTTTCTTCCTGAGTATTTTCCCCTATCACCACTATCTGTACACCTGGCAACTGTCTGCTGGAATCCAGCTGCAGCTCCTGAACTCCTTCAGTCTGCGCCTCCTGCATTTGGCACTGCGTCTCCTCGCTCCCTGCAGCCATCGTCACCTCCATCCCGCTCTGGACCATCATGGTGGCCCTGTCTCTGTCCGAATCCCCTGTTAGCTGCAGCTCCATCACTCCCACCGCCTGCTCCATTGGAGCCGGGTTGATCTCGATGACCGTGTGCTCCTGGCCGGCCTCCACCTCACCTTGCATCACCTCCTGCTGAACCAGCATGGTGCCGTCCACCACCTGGCCGTCTATGGGCACCACCTCCGCCCCGCTGGCCTGCTGGCTCAGGTGCACCAGCTCTAAGGGGCTCACCACCGTGCCCAGTTGGCTGGAGTCTTGCATGGTAGTGGTGCCCACTAGAGTAAGGCCCGAGGACGGGTGCAAGGTGAAGGTGTCCGCCTTTCCATCTGCGGCCACCATGTAACGGGTGAAGAGCTGTGAGCCAGCAGGCAGCAGGGTGACTGTGTTGGAGGACTGGGCCAGGGAGGCAATGGGCAGGCCTGCCATAGTAAACGGCTGACCCACGGAGGACAAAGAGATGGGGGAAAGAACGGTGAACTGCTGGGGCTGCAGGGTGGCCTGCTGGTTAATGGGGGAGGTCAGAAGGGTGGTGGTGGAGGCGGGCCTCTGGAGACGAGGCCGCTTGGTCGGGCGCTTGTTGGGGGTCTTGTTTTTGGCAGGCTGCGGGCAGGACAGGAGAGCTCGCACCTGCTGCTGCTTCCTCTGCTCTTCCAACTGCACCTCCAAGTCTGCACAGAACACAGAACACAGAACTGACGAGGGCTGAGCTTATCAACATCTGATTAATTAAAGCTTTTCATATTTCCTTTTTGTTTTATCCTTTTTCTATCATTTTTTTGGTAAAATTAAAATTGTATTTTATCTGAGATAATGTGCATACTTTAGCCACCCCCACCCCCCCAACTCAAAAATCCAATATAATGTCTCTGTCCTTAACAGAAACTAACACCTAACTGCAGGCATTTCCTAAGTAGTATTATTGAGCTCTGAGGGTCTTGAATTATAATAGGGGTGTATGAAAATATCGATATTGCAATAATATGTTTTGATATTCAGATTGCACAAAAAACACTTTTTTGTACTCAGATTTTATGGATATTATGGTGTTTATACTATGAGAGTTTCCCTAAAAATAAGACTCAAAGAAAGGAATATATTGTCGTGCTTAGTATTGCAATATATCATTATATATCATAATCTCTGTATCGTGACACGTATCATATCACCAGATTCTTGCAAGTACACAGGCCCAATCTTTAAGAGTCATTTCAGGGCAGTGCAACGCACAGTGATGCATATTTATATTTATTATGAATCACTGACAAAAATTAAGACACCAAAAGTAAGTTTAGAGTTTTTTCTGTCTCAAAAGATATTTGCATCTATAAGCATTTCACTGCAAAACATATTCATAAATACAGCATAAATTATACAAAATTCATCTTGTTTCACGGCATTCCAAAAACAATCCATTCCAAATTATTCATCTGAAGGCAACATTTATGCACGGGACACTCAAAATGAGTTAGGAAGCTGGTTTTGTGTTGTTTTTCTCCTTTCAGTATTTCCATTTCAAATTTCTTTTCTTTTCTTAATGACATCCTCATTGTAAACTTTTTTTCCATTAGTTGTGGCTACATGCGGCTCTAAATATAACACACTGCAATACCGATGAGCCTCAGGCACTTAATCTGGTCAGATGCACAAATCAGACTCTAGCAAATACAAACTGCTTCACGGTTAATTTAGTGAACAAAACAAAATAACTTGGAGGCTAAATTCATCCAAAATTAAGTTTGAGTCCAAAATCAAATTGATTTAAGCTGCAGGCTGTAAAATTTCTTCAGCTTCCTCCTGCTGTTATGTGTTCACAGGCTTTTACCTTCTTTCATGGTTCAGATGTTGCTGTTCTGCCTGCTTTCACGTCTGTCTTTGGTATTTAGACG